>JAMQGT020004016.1:0-29292 GCA_024447675.2 Pterophyllum scalare
TCGGTAGCCATCACAACCTAAATTAACTTTAATTTCACACCTCAACAGGTTCTAATGGCTGCAGGAACAGGATTACCAGTCAAAACAAAGAGATCAAAGTTTTGTTGTTACACAATTCTCCCAAAGACTTCAATTCAGGATTCTTTGAGTGGTACATGTCTCCGCCTTGCAGAACGGTTGCGATAATCATCCCAATTCAGTCTTCTCCTCAATCATTTAAAAATAATGTTGTATCACTGTTTATGTGATTAAGCAATATGCTGAATGAGTAGGTCAACATAACATAACGTATTGCAGTGGGTCCTGGGTTCCTCCTGGTGCCTCATGTGGTGAGAGTATTCAGGCAGTTCCTGGAGGATGAAGGAACTGATACCACTGACTGACCCCCACGCTGACCTAAATCCAGTAGAACACCTCTGGGACGTTATGCTTCAGTCCATCCGATGCTGCCAGGTTGCACCTCAGCCTGTCCAGGAGCTCAGTGATGCCCTGGTCCAGATCTGGGAGGAGATCCCCCAAGACACCACCCTTGTATGTTTGCTTGTATGCATGCTCAAATGTTGTCAGGCATGCATACAAACACATGGGGACCATACAAACTTGCTGAGTAGCATTTAGAGTTGCTGCTGTGAAATTTTGGCAGCATGAACCAACCTGCAGCATGTTTCACTTTGATTATTGGGGAGTCTTTGAATTTAGCCTCTGCAGTCTGATAGTTTTCATTTCCATTAAATAATGTGGCATCCTTTAATTCCTAACACATTACCCCGTCCATATGAGTATATGATTTGTTTTCCCATTGAGATCTGATGTGTCCCTTTCATTTTTTGAGCAGTGTATATACCGTGTTACTGTATTTTTTCCTATGTCAGATAATTTCAAAATAAGATCACTTATGTTATTGTTTATAATTTCCTGGGTGTAGAGTTGGGTATCAACCCGAAACGGGACGATCAGAAATTGTGGAAACTTGAAGTATTATGTACTTTTTTCAGCTACATGTTTTTAATCTTGGATAGAGTAACTTTCCATGGTTTACAATCATTTGTATTTATTCTATACTGACTTCCTCCTTTCTCTAAGACAGCTTCTTCTGATTGGGTGCTTCTCTGAAAGCATCAGGGATATCTGCTCTCACTGACAGATCTAAAGAGCTGTGCTTCATTCAGAAGAATGCCACCAACACAAATGTTAAAATGAACATCTTTGTATGCAGAAATAAACATGTTTACAGCTGGCAACACACACACATATTTTCCCCTTCACAACAAATATGTTAGTAAGTTATGAGGCTCAAAGTGGTGCGGCTGGTGAACGATGTAGCTGTGCGTGACAGGTGTGTGGTGGTCCTCACCGTCACTGATCTGAGTCGCTGACCTGTGTTTGTGCTGTTGGTTTGGAGCATTTAAATGTTATCTGTGTCTGCTTCGTCTCTTAGCTCGTGAACCTTGGCTGATATTTTTACCCTCTCATCCAAATACGGTCACTTCTGGGTTCAGAAAATTAACACGACAGTGGCCAAAACCCTAAAGTCCGGATTCTAAATGTAGGCGACTGAAACAAAAGCATGAGGTTACAGTGTCTGCATCCCCCTATTATGCCATCTTTATTATTGATAGACACTGTTTAATTATTGGGGTGAAGGAGACAGTAAAACAACAGCCGTGTGAGGATGAATGAGCTCAGACTTTAAAGTTGTTAGGACATAACTACATGGGTATAATATGGGACCTTTAAAATGTTTGTCTAAATATACCAAACAGAATTTCTGTTGCATAAATTTCACAGCGTGGACCCTCACCTGTCAGACTCTTGAAACTTTAATGACACGGTCTCACTCTTGACACTGATTAAGTATCACACTCTGATTCCCTTTGTTCTTATGTTTTCTTAATGGGATTTGACTCGTCTCACCTCCACCTTCTCATGTCATCTCATATCTTTATGATCCCTTCTTTTCTCTCGTCTTCATCATCTCTGATCTGACTCCTTTGTCTTTAGTATTTCATCTGCCTCTTCTGTTTGTCCTATTTGATCACACCTCACCTGTTATCTCTGCTCTCACCTGCGGAGCGTCTGTGATGTAGAGCTCCTGCTGGTGCTCATCATGGCTTTGTAGTACTGGTGTTGCTGGTTCTTGGACAGACGGGACAGCGTGTTGCCTTCGCCGAGTGCCAGCAGCTGGTCCTGGGAGCGGACGCGCCGCGGCGGCCTGTCGAAGCTGGAGCTGGTGTAATGCGTTTGGGAGGGCAGCGGGTACGGGTTCGGGGTGGAGGACGGGATATGGAGGTGAGGCCGGGAGCCGTGGAGGGGTAGCGTGCCTCTGGATCCCGACATGTAGTCCCCTCCCCAGGGCAGGTGGTGCTGAGAGGAGTAGAAGGAGGGTGGAGCGTTGTTGGAGCGGCGTTTGGAGCTGTAGTAGCTGGAGTACTCATCGAGTTCTTTCTCTGATTCAGAAAAACAAAGAGAATGGTGTAATATGTAAACAGCTATTTCATTTGTTGATGATTAATACAGTGTTCAGTCTGCTGTAGCCGCTCTCAGGTGAGCCTGTGGAGGCAGCACAAAGATTAAAGTTGGAGCGAATCTCTCAGAGTCAGGAAACAGACTCACACTGCTCCACATGCTTTCTGTGCTTCATCATCAGGAGGGAGGTGCAAGTGAGTGGTTATTAATTTACAAAATGAAATTCATGTTGTATTAATTAAGTTAGAGACCATGAACTCATCAGGAAAGGGTCTGCTGAGGTCAGAGATCAGGGGAGCAGACTTTTATACACCCCTCGCTGGTCTCAGGAGAAACTGCAGCTTTAATCCACTTTTGCAGCATCACTTTCCTCGAAGCTGCATCCACCTACACCACCAACACTGTTCCTCTGTTACTGTCATACACAGAAAAAGAAAAAAAAACAAAAAGCTGCAAAAACTTCTACCATGCTAGTCTTTCTGTCGGGACATGAGAATCAGAGTTCATCACCCACTGCAAAGACACATGAATAAAGAGAAGACAGAAAAGGACACCATCTATGTCCATGTGGAACGGCCTTCATTGAACAGATGATGGTGGCCTACGTAACCAGCCATCAGCTACCCAAACCCAGCATCCCCACGTGCTTCAATACCCACTCTCCCTTTGGCTCATGTGAGCTGTTAATGACTCACGGGATGGCAGGGTGGGGAGAGCACTTTATGAGCGCTTTAAAGACCACAGCGGAAAAAAGCATGGAAGGTCATGCAAAGGGGGGGAAATGCTCCTACAAAATAAAACTACTAAATGGACCTTGTGAGACTGTGAGAACGAATCTCGCCCCAAGAGAAAGCATGAAGAGTGGAGCAATAAACAAGGGAGAAAAAAAGCAAATAAAGTCAAAAGAAAGGAAAGAAAAGATAATATCATGGAGGGTTTCATGAACTGAAACGGCTCAGAAGAGGAGGAGGAGGAGGTGAAATGAGAAGTGGGAATGACATGTTGTCAGAGGAGGACAAGAAGCAAAGACAGAAGGCACAAATGGATAATGCAAAAGGAGGGAGATGCTGTATATTGCATGAGGCATAAAAGAATAAAGGTAGAAGAGAAGCTCAAAGCCAAAGACAGGAAGGACGTGAGGTGAAAATCGACTTTAAAGGCGGTGAAATACGATGAAATATGTGAAAACAAAGAAGCGGAGGAACAATGAAAAGAGGGAAGAAAGCGGTGGAGGAGAAAGAAACAGTCACTTTCACTAATAGTGAGAAGCAGAGCTTCTGTGCATAGCCCGAGCCTCTTTAATCTTCAAAGCATTTCCATGGAAGCAGCTCCCCAAGAGCCAATTTAAAGCTGACCTTTAACCAGCCACCTCTCTGCCTCTTCACCCCCTTCCTTTTCTTTTCTCTCCCTCTCAGGTCTCCTGCCCTCCTTCTCTTTGTCTTCACTGTTCTCCGTGCTGTTCGTTTCCTTTTTTTACCTTTTGCCTGCTCCAGGTTTTTCTCTCGGCTTCTCTTTCCCCTCTCTCTGTTTACTCCTCTCCAATAAGGCCAAATTATCTCAAGGTTTCTCCCTGGAGGCCCTCCTTAGACAAAGAAACCTTTATCAGTGTCCTTTCTGCAGCGCCGTCTGGGGAACGCCATTAAAAGGACCAGGTTTGACAGAAAGGCTGGCAGGAGGCTGTATTCCCTGTTCATGTGCCACAATGACAACTTTTTATTCTCTGTCTGAAGGAGTGCTTAACCAAAGCTGACATTCAGGCTGGTTTCCTTTGAAAAAGCAGGAATCTAATAATCAGACAAGTAGAAGTGGAAGAGTGTGGTTAACACAGGGTTTTACATTCCTCTGTGGAAGCCATCGGTGTCTGGGAAATAAAAGCATCCAGCCTCACGTTTAAAGTGCCCGCTGGCACCACTTCAGGTCTGCAGAGCTGTTGGTAATGGGGGGTACGATGGGAAGGTAAGACCTTAGTCTGCGCTGTGATCCACCTCAGAGCACAGATACAGCAGCAGGACATTAACAGCTTCATATCCTTAATGCCACTGAGAAGGAAATGTAAGAGCAACCTGACATCAACCGAAAGCTGGACGTAGCCGTGGTGATAGGTTGACAAAAGAGGGGCGGAGCTGACCGAGGACCCGGGGACACTGCACCCTCACACGACCGGCGCAGGGTCTCCTCCTCCTGTTTGACTACGAGGACGAAGCATTTACCAGGTCATAGGTGATGGAATAAAGGAAGATTTTCTCATAGGATGTCTTCTCAAAACCAGAGGATTCGCCCCCTGCTGGCTGTTAGAAGGAAGGCAGGATGAAGGCACTTCAGCACTGGGTTCACTTTTAGGCCCTGAAGCTTATTTTTTGTAGGGGGGAGGTTGAATAGTCTGAAAAATGAGCTCCCACCTCCCTCTCATTTTCCTGGGCTCAGTGGAAAACATCATGAGGTGAAGGAAAGGCGTGAAGGAGAGTTATGAACACAGAACCTGGTTCTTACCGCGTTGTTTCAGCAGGTGGAGAACCGGTATATCAGTGGATTTAAAGGTTGAAAAATGAGAGCCTTACTCCCTTATTTTCCCACTGGAACAATGATCCAGTGTAACTCCTCCAATGAGCAAAGATTTCCTCCACCCATCTCTTTTTCCAAATTAATTCACAATAATCCTAAAGGCTGCAAGACAGCACCACACATTACCAACACAATTTGATGAATTCACATAGCTCATAATCTGGATTTAGAGAGTTTATATAAGTCTACTTTCTTCACACGAGGCATCAACCTGGAGGAAAGATGTTACCACAGGCTGCTGTGAAAATTCAAGGTTATGGCACGAAATGAAGAACTATGATATTTCTATGATCTTTGTCAGTTTTGTCTATCGTTTACAGGAATGTCAGCTGCTATGAATAATGGGATGGAAATATCTTCAGTCCTTTCATGAAGGATGCTCCAGAGTATCCTGTTACATGAGGTAATAAAGGAAGCACTGAGGCTCCTTTCCTCGGTGTGCGGAGACTCTGACCTGATCACACACTGTAGCTGCTTCCTGGTCGCTTCTCTCAGCGAGGAAGAAAAGCTCGACTGCGGCGTTCTGTCAGGATTTTGGTCGTGTTTAAGTTCGAGTCCCTTCCTGCTCTTAGTTTTACTTCCTTCTGTAATTATCTCCCTCATCAGTTCCACCTCTGTGGAATCAGTCACACCTGTTTCCAGTTAGCTAAGTCACCAAGAGTAACTTGTATGTATGCAACCTGTGGAGCTTTTTCCATTTGCCATTGTAGTCGAGCTTCCCGGCACTGCCTGTGTGCTGTCCCAGTGGTCCTCTGTTTGCTCGTGTATTTCCTCACATGGGAACAATGAGAACCCGACCAATCACAGAAATCCCTCAGAGAAGACCACCGGTTACAACGTGAACAAAAGGACAAAACACAAAATCTCAGTTTCGCTGTTGGTTCTGTCATCTGCATAAACTCAAACCTCTGTAGTTCTTCTGCAGTCCTGCACATATTCTCATAAATCATCTGCCAGAGACGGAGCACACAGAGAAACCAGAAGCACCTAAAAACCTCCAGTCTGCCATTCAGTCGTAGGTTAGGTGTGCAGAGTTGACACTCCATGCTACAATTCTCTCTCTCTCTCTGTTTCATTTTCTGGAGGTGATTTGTAATTCTTGAGGAAAATGCAGCGTTCGTTCATGCTGCAGGAACATAACTGCCTGCAATATAGATTCATTTACTCAGCCATGTGAGACGGTGCAATGATGTGAGAGAGGGACGGACAACAAAGGCGGAAAAACACGGTGACCAAACAAGAAGGAAAAAGGGAAGTGAATTGTGGGAATGGCATCTGTTTCTCTCTGGGATTTTTTCCAGTTTCCTCAAAAGGCTGCAGGACGTCGACCGGTTTCATGAATATAAAGACAACTATGAGGGCTGAAGGTTTGTGAGTCTGATGTGCGGCGTAATGAGTGGAAGCCTTTTTGTATCTACTGAAGTGTTTCCTTGTTTTGATTGAACTGAAATGATAAAGAACCTCATCTGGACTCTGCTTCCACCTCATTAATGCTTCCATGTTCACGAAAAGCCACGCCGCTGACACGCACACACATGTGACCCCCCACGTAGCAACGATCCATCACTCAACCTGCAGCGGCGACTCCCCTCCCCCTGCAGGCTTCGGCACTCACAGGGCGAGAGAGGTGGAGACAGAGGGAGAGAGGCGAGCAGCCACTGCCTCCCTGTCGAAGGCAGCCAGCCAGTGCCCCTCCCCCTACCTCCACATCTCTTTTTCCTTCCAATCCCTCCTTCCTTTCTTTCACTCCCTCTCCCGTCTTTTTTCTCCGTCTGCTCACTCACGCTCACTGCATCTAGATCTTCCTGAGCATCTCATTTTTAGCCCTTAATGTTGGATCCTTATTTATCCAGCCAGCCTTCTCTGATTCTCCTCTTCTGGTCAACTAACCTGCCCCTCTGCATATTTTACTATCCTTCTCTCCCAATAGTTCCTTGATTCTCGCTCATCTCATCACCCAGCTCCTTCATCTGACTCCATCTTCTCTCCTTTCTAAATTCTCAGCCCTTCATCTGGCTCTCTAGCTGAAACAGTTTACACCTTCAGAAGACAGTGAGACAATAATATGTCACATATCTCAGTGGCCATGCATGGTTCCATCCTTCAGGTCCACTGCACAATCAGCAGCATGCAAATTCACTCACCTGGCTGCAGAGAGACAGTGTAACACAGGGCTGATGTCCCCAGCTGGAAACATCAGCACAGCCACAGGGTTCAACATAACCAACGACCTGATGGCCCAGGGCGTTACCGGCTACCTGTTTCTATCAGCCCTCACTAGCCAATAGCTTCTTCATGCAGCCAGTATGTTCACATTAAAGGAAGCTTACAAGGCTACAGAGACAAAGTGAAGCTGATGGTGCAGTAAGGCCTTTTCACTCACATTCATGACTCAAAATCACAGCATGGAGCCAGTATATCAGGATTCAGCCCATTAACAAATAACCAAAACACAGGAAACTAAAATAAAACTAACAAAGTGCAGCTTCACAGGAAGCTGCCAACACCTCCTTCCTCTGCTGCTCAGTCCCTGATCTGTCTCACCTGCATGCTCTGTACTGCTCACCCAGGTGAGGATAGCAGCCTATAAGGCCATAATCCTGGTTTCTGCTCACAAAGCCTTTAAATATGGCTATTTATAATATAAGCACTGTACATATGATCTAAGAATATCAAACGACTACAGAAACGTGCTCTGGACCTCATCAAAATTGTCTCCACTCCCAGTGATGACCCACAGACACCAACAAGCAAGAACATTCACATTCCCACTAAGCACCTGCTCGTTTCCTCCCCTCTTTAAACTGATCACATCTCTCTGAAACTGTCCTGCAGGTGAACAGCAGTCCAGTGACTCAGCCTTTTACAGACTCAGATTAGCAGCATAAAATCTAAACCCAATAATAAATTACGACATATTGTACATTAAGCCAGCCAGCAGTCTTAAACTGGGATCTTTCTTTTGCAGGACAGAAAAAATAAAAGCAGGATATTAGCCCTGATCAGACACTGAGGGTGACAGGTTTCCATTACAGATCTAAAATGTAACAGTTTAGAACCACTTCTGTGTATTTAAATCAAAAACAAGCCAATAATGATGATTTTTATCCTGGTGGCTCAGGTGGTGACCACAGCTGTCCTCTCATCACCGCGGGTATGGGTTCAGGTCCTCCTGCAGGAACGAGGCAGCTTCTTCAGGAACTGCACAGTTCTAGTTTACTGGCAACCTGCCCGGCGTGTGCAACACCTTTTGTTCAGTGTTAGCCGAGATTATTCAGATAAGCTGCTAAGAAAATGGATGCATGGAGTTTATACTAAAAGATGGAGGAGTTTTCCTGTAGGCAGGGTCAAAGGAAAGATGCTACAAAGTGATTAAAAGTGTAGGATCCAAAGTTTTGGGAGTTCATGGTGGGGTTAAGAGCGCACACATCATGACAGACAGATGCAGATAATGTGTTTGTGTCCAGACTGAAGCTGTGAGTATTAAATTTGATCCTTTGCAGCCCTGCGTCTGTGATGTGCATCAAGGGTTTCTGAGGCTGCAGAGTTTCATGTGCAGCACTTCTCTACTCGTGTGCTCTATAAGCGCGCCTCATTCACCCAGTCACACAAACACTGTTTTCTGCACCTAAGTGCTTCCTATCTGACATTCTCACACATTCACACTCCAATGGAGGCATCAGTATCTTGCCCAAGGATACTTTAGCATGCAGACGTGAGCAGCCAGGGATCGAACTGCCAGCCTTGCAATTAGGAGATGACCTGCTCGACCCCCTGAGCTACAGCCACCCTGCTACTCTGCTGCCTGGCTGGACTTTCAGACTGCATTTGCCAAACTCGCCCTGCTATGGTCGCCTTTTTCAAGCCTAACAACAATGTCATTTTTGTGTGGTTGTGATCCACAGCTGTACCCTACAAAGGTTCAAAGTATAACACAAACTTCCATGCCTTCCTCGGATTTCCCTTTTTCTCCCCTGTCCTGCTTTTCTATCCCTTCATCACCCGGCGACTCACCCAGCCTCTTCAGGGAGCTGTAGCGGTTGATCTCAGGTTTCATGGTCGCCTCGTAGGATGGCGGCAGCTGGGCCAGGTTGTGGAAGGAGTGCGAGAAAGACGGGTGGCTGCTGTTGTGTCTCATGCTGCCTCCAATGAGGCCGCCGCCTCCTGCACCTTTGATGCTACCAGAAATCAGGGTGGGCCCGGTGGAGAGCTGGGGGGTGTTGTTCATGCGGGGTCCACGCTCTGGAGAGAGAGACAGAAAGAGGTGGAGAAGAGGAAGATGGAGACGTGAGGAGGCGATGGAGGGGAAACGGTTAGAAAAGGGGGGCGGAGGTCAGAGAGGGAGGATGAAGGAGGGGTGAGATATGGAGGATAAAAGAAATGATGTGGAATTGCAGAAGAACAAAGAGAAGAAAATGAAGACGTGAAAGAGCAAGAGAAGATTATACAAGCTGGTTAACTATCAGTAAACAGGAAGTGTCTCTGAGCTCCATGGCGACCATCTATTTATACAACTCTGTGCTGTTCATCTGAGGCTCAGTAACACAAACAGATCAGCCACATGGAAATACACAGAAATACACTGATAGTTTCAGGAGGAATCTGCACACACTCACACACACACATTCACATTTATGCAAAGAGCAAAAGCAGCACAGCGATCAATACACATAAAAAATGATTTGTCTTATGTAAGGTTTGCGGTATGGGGGAGGGGCAGGGGTGTTTTGCAACACATATACTCATATCCATTACATCATCAGGTGTACGAGCACATTCATAGTTTCCAAACAGCAAACAAGCAGCAGTGGGAATGACCCAACATGTAGGTGCACACAGGTGACCTGACATGTGTAGGCTCTGTACATTCACACAGAGGACAGAAGCAGTGCACAAACACGTGCCACCCATTGCTGGATCTGACTGACAGCTAAATGTCAGCAGAGGATGCTGGAAAGGTTAAAAATGTGAGAAAAACTATGAAGCAGCGTTTCAAGGTTGCATAACTGTGGCCATTTGCCGCTGCTTCCTGTCTCAGACACAGATATAATTAATGGTGAGTCTGTTCAGGGCGGTAACAGCTATGAGCTGCGATCTTGTTAAGATAACTGCAGGACATATACTGGTCATTGACCATTGACAGTAATGGGCAATAATGGCCAATGTTGTCTCTGTTAAGTGCCACCCAGGGAACACACGCTACATCGACTTCTGTACCGTTAACTCCATACAGACGCGCGCGCGCACACACACACACACACACACACACGGTAGGGGGAAAAGCAATGCCAGCTCTGAGCTCTGAGATCATATGGCCTATAGGCAGGAGCTGAGCAGCAGGTTGCAGGCTGTGGAGAAAGTAAAAGGTGGAAAGCATCAAATTTCCTACCAGTTGCTCTGCATTTTTGTGCCAGCATGCTAAATTAGCTTGGTAATTTCCATGAGTGAGAGGTAATTGATTTTTTTTTCTGAACACCTACGATGGCTGACAGAGAGGTTTGGTAATGGTGTCCTGGAAAAATGAACTTTGCTCAGTGTGAGCAGAGTGTGTGACTCAGAGAGCTGAAGTGCTCTGTTCTTGTATCGTATCAGGAGGCTGTTAACTTTATCCAACACAGGACCAGAGCAACGATGCAAAGGACAAAAGGTCACCTTCACAATGAAAAGCACCAAGAATAAACTGTCAAACCACCAAAACTGATGGGACTGATCTGAAATCAAGGCCGCCTCCTTCACCCAGCGGTTTATTTTCACTTACTAAAGCGCGCCTGCTTCTTTGGTATTGTCAGGTTTTGATGCAGTAGTTTCTCCCCTATGGGTCACAGAGTAACCTCAGCCTTAGCCTGAAGCTTCTCAAAGTGTGGCTCACAGGCCAAAAGCGGCTCTTGGAGACTTACTGTGTGGCCCGTGGACGTAACAAAGACATTTCATTCATGCGCTTGATGGAAAACTGTAACAAACCAGCTTCGTTACCAACATGAGCTATGACTCCAAACCTCAAAGTGTGCGCATTTTCTAATTAACTATTGTTTTATAACAAACCTGCACTATGTTTGATTGGTTAAATCAAACAGCACTGCATAAATACCTGAATTTAGATTAACTATACAAAATAACACATCAAATATGTACATTGTAAGGAGACACAGAAAAGATCAAAACGTCCATAACTTGAAAAAAATGCACATTCAGGTGTTTATTTTCTGAACTTTATCTTTTGACGGATGGGAACGACCCCTGGGTTTCCAGCAAACACTCAGGTAACGCACTCAGGTAACGCACTCAGGTAACGCACTCAGTAGGCTTGCAGCCACTTGCAAAGTACAGTCACTAAAATGAGAATCAGCACCTCCAAATATGTGAGAAGAGAACATGGTTCTCACATGGACTGCCTGTTCTGCACTGGGGTGGACTTTCTACCCCAAAAGGAGGAGTCCCAGTAACATGGGGTCTTGTTCGCAGATGAGGGGGAGGAGTTTTAGGTTTTTACCACAGACTGTATATAAAAGATGGATGTATCTCCAGTGCAGAAATGCCTCAAACCTGCATGCTTTTAAATGTTAGTTGGGCTGTGGGGGGGGGGTAGTTAGGGATGAGTTTGAGATATTGTTGAATATATTGAAACGTTCATTGTGTAAATTCTGGTCAGCATTGCAGTCAAAAAGAAGAATGAAGTAGCATGTTTTTGGGTATGATAGATACATTTATGCACAAGGCAGTTCTCTCAGACTCTTAGTAAGAGCCATAAATGGCTAATCCCACGATGGCTCCATTGCAGAACATTTTCCTCCTAAAAATATGGATTTTTTTTTGCCTATTGACCATATTCTTTGATTCACAGTGTGCACTCTGTCTTTCTTTTAGTCCATTTTAACGTAAGGGACCAGCTGGGGAGATTATATGTACTGATTAAAGATTTTCTCCTGCAGTTCTCTCTTTAAGGTAAAAATGATGAGGTATTTGTACTTGTTGGTTACTATCTGCCGTCCTCTCGGCTGGTTTTACTCTTTACTGTTGCCTTCTTGTGTAATTCGCTGTGTGAGGGGCACATGTAGGTGTAATGGCTCGGAAAAACTGGCACTGAAACAACTTAAAAAGTTAAATGGAAATCATGCTCTTCTCCATCAACATCATCATATTTCCATGGCAACCTTATCCCGTTTCCTGCCATGTTAGAGGCATAAAATCAGCCTTCACAGATAATTATTTGGCTTGCAGTAGGAGTTCATGTGCTTCCTGGGTGCAGCACAGTGACCTTTGGTGCAGATGAATCACTCGTGCTAGCATTGCTTTTCTGTTCTCTCGGTATAACGCCTGTGAAAACAGACTCGGGTTAAAGCAGTGACCTCCTTCCATGTTTAGTATCACACTTGCACATCGCTGCTGCACAGAGAGACGGGGAAGGACGAACAAGCACATCTGGAAGCAGGCTTGTGGGGGTGAGCGAGTGAATAGGGCTGACAGGCTTGCGTTAAGCAGAGGGCAGGCCAGACAAGTTTAAGCTCACACTCTTATGAAAGATCTGTCAGTTTCAACACCACCATGTGACAGAGAAATCACTCCAACTGTACAGCAGACTGTGATTTCCAGCACCAATCTGTGCGTAGCCATGGGGTGGGGTTGACAATGGCACAGCTGTTTTAAGAGCGCAGCACAACAGGCTGTCATACTGACATCAAGACAGACAGACAGTGGTGGTGGTGAGGCCGTGAGTCCGGCTCACAACCAACTGTGCTGCTAACCACGAGGCTTACCGATGGTAGCAGAGTGTTTGGGGCTGGAAGCAGACCCCTGCTGGTTAAAATGGTGGTGCAAGTTCCCAGCTGCAAAGAGAGCAGAGCCGACAAACTGATGGGACAGCCACTCGAGAGACACGGGAGGCGTGTCGAGTAAGCATTTGTGTCAATCCAGAGACAGAGAGAGAGAGAGAGAGAGAGAGAGAGAGACAGTGGGTGAGACAGGGCGGCGGGAGAAGAGAGAGGACAGTACAGAGACAGATCAGGCCCTCCAGGAAGTCGCTGATTTTTGCATGTTTTATGTAAATGACGAACTTTATTACAGTTAACTGCTACGCATTCATATATGGATTATCTGGTTCAGTGGTGGTGGTTATATTAAATGTGGCCAAAGGTTGAAATAACGAGGTCAGTGTATGCACAAGTCATTCCTATGAGTCTAAATTTTCTACTCTTGGCTTTTTGTGATGTCAGTGAGAGCGAACATTCATAAAAGGTCATCTCAGGTACAGAAACCTCACCCACCTGCTATTCAAACCTATTTACCAGGTGCAGCCAATCGGAAGAAAGTTGATTTAAAGGTGGACGAGCTACGCAGGCTGGCCCAAGGCCCAGTATAAGATAAATGAATACTCTGATCTGTGACTCATGCAAAGTCACTCTAGTAGAGTCCAAGAATAGAAATCTAGAGTTGGGAACAAAGGGTCCATTTTTAGAGATCCAGCTCCTTAAAGTAAAGATTCTTAGGCACTCTCTCTTTTACATGATTGCAAACTGAGCTTGTGGAGTTTCTGTTGGCCATAAGAGACTGAAAAGGCCTCACTTTGGCTTTTTATAACTATTCTGTAGCATTTCAAAAGCTAAATAATTATCCAAGGAGAAAGAAGAGGTTAATCAGCAGCAGCTGTGTGCAAACTGCAGAGGGGAGCCAGCTTCAGCTTCAGTGTAGCTGTATTCATATATTCTGGTCAAAAAGAAAAATCTCAGGCTTTAGTACTACAGGGTGCTCCAACTATTGCTACCTCATGAGAATCAAGAGCAGCTAAAGAAAAAAAAATTCCACTATGTTTGGCACATTTTTCCGTGGCGAGATTTTGGTGAATTTCCAACCTTATTTGCAGAGTCAGAGAACAATTGAAATCCTGGAGAGGCTGAAAGAAGAGAGCTGCTCTTCTGAGAGACGTGGCAGAGTGACAGAGAGACGTGTGTGTCTGTGTGTGTTTGTCTTTCCTGTGTAGAAACAGAAACATTCACCTCCACTCTGATAACCATCAGAGAGGAAAAACTTGATCAAATCCCTGGAAAGCTTTGTGAAATCACACAAATTTTACTGCGTGATTGTGTTGACTTTAGTTTGTTAGTGTGCAGCAGCGGATTCAACACAAAGCTGCTCCGTGTGTGGGCGACACATGCAGTTAAATAAGAGTAAGAATTCCAACAGCTTAAACCATAACATCGGCGTAATCATTCCATACAGAGATATTAAAGAAATACCAACACAGAGATCTGTGCTGGGAATATTTAGAAGAGGCAACAGTCAGCTTATGGGAACCTTTAAGACACTGATGAGCCAAAACATTAGGAACACCTGTCTGCTAGTACTTTCTGTGCAGCTAAACCAGCTTTGCCATCTGATGTCTTTAAATTGTCCCACACTAATATAATAATCAGGCTGGGGATTTGACTCTATTGCAGGCTACTCAGGCTAAGCCTCTGTGTTATTTCATACTGTCACTACATCCTGTTTTTACTGAGTGATTCCCTTTAATGATATTATTGGAAGATGTTTTGCCTCATTTTGGCAGATGAACTGCACTCAAAAGGGAGAGTAACACTTGAGAAAAGCTGCAGCAAAGGAACAATTCAGCATTTTCTAGGATACTGTATGTTTTCTTTTAAAAATCACATTAATTTTGATACAAGCAGGTATATAGAAAGTCTGTTTCTGTCCAAGCATAAAGCAAAAGTTTCAGAAAATTTCACCCACACAGTCACTGAATTAGAACATAAGCTGGAATACAAAGAGGCCGAGTGTGTTTCATGTTTGAGAGTGTTTTTGAATGACTTGTTTTTCTGCAATTACCATCACCTCTTTTTTATTCTCACTCTCTCACCTCCACTTTTCCTGTGACTGTCCATTATGCCAGGGTCCTGCCTAACAACATGTGCAGAGAAGCACGCCTCTGCTGAGAGGTGAGAAAGCTGTGGATGCTGTGGTGAGAGGGGGATACACAGCATGGTGTCCATGTCCCAGTCCCTGCTCAGATTAACAGCAGGCCAGAATCACCCTAATGCCACACTTAAACTACGGAAAACAGTGGCTGGAGACCGCAACACGATCAAAATTACTGTGAGCAATTAACTTGTCATCATCTTTGAAACTGCTGCTTCGAAAACTAGGTTTGCTACAACTTGCAATTAGTTGCCATCTTCAAAGTGACTTTGGTGCCTCAAAATGATGATAAAACATCAATAAAGACAGATTCAGTCTGCTCTCAGTCTGCCATTAGTCTGTTCTCAGTCCGCCATCAGTCTGTTCTCAGTCTGCCATCAGTCTGCTCTCAGTCTGCCATCAGTCTGCCATCAGTCTGTTCTCAGTCCACCATCACTCTGTTCTCAGTCTGCCATCAGTCTGCTCTCAGTCTGCCATCAGTCTGCCATCAGTTTGCTCTCAGTCTGCCATCAGTCTGCCCTCAGTCTGCTCTGAGTCTGCTCTCAGTCTGCCATTAGTCTGCTCTCAGTCTGCCATCAGTCTGCTCTCAGTCTGCCATTAGTCTGTTCTCAGTCCGCCATCAGTCTGTTCTCACTCTGCCATCAGTCTGCTCTCAGTCTGCCATCAGTCTGCCATCAGTCTGTTCTCAGTCCACCATCAGTCTGTTCTCAGTCTGCCATCAGTCTGTTCTCAGTCTGCCATCAGTCTGCTCTCAGTCTGCCATCAGTCTGCCATCAGTCTGCTCTCAGTCTGCCATCAGTCTGCTCTCAGTCCGCCATCAGTCTGTTCTCAGTCTGCCATCAGTCTGTTCTCAGTCTGCCATCAGTCTGCTCTCAGTCCGCCATCAGTCTGCTCTCAGTCTGCCATCAGTCTGCCATCAGTCTGCTCTCAGTCCGCCATCAGTCTGCTCTCAGTCTGCCATCAGCCTGCCATCAGTCTGCTCTCAGTCCGCCATCAGTCTGCTCTCAGTCCGCCATCAGTCTGCTCTCAGTCTGCCATCAGTCTGCTCTCAGTCTGCCATCAGCCTGCTCTCAGTCTGCCATCAGTCTGCCATCAGTTTGCTCTCAGTCTGCCATCAGTTGGCACTCAGTCTGCCATCAGCCTGCTCTCAGTCTGCCATCAGTTTGCTCTCAGTCTGCTCTCAGTCCGCCATCAGTCTGCTCTCAGTCTGCTCTCAGTCTGCCATCAGTCTGCTCTCAGTCTGCTCTCAGTCCGCCATCAGTCTGCTCTCAGTCTGCCATCAGTCTGCCATCAGTTTGCTCTCAGTCTGCCATCAGTCTGCTCTCAGTCTGCCATTAGTCTGTTCTCAGTCCGCCATCAGTCTGTTCTCAGTCTGCCATCAGTCTGCCATCAGTCTGTTCTCAGTCCACCATCAGTCTGTTCTCAGTCTGCCATCAGTCTGTTCTCAGTCTGCCATCAGTCTGCCATCAGTCTGCTCTCAGTCTGCCATCAGTCTGCCATCAGTTTGCTCTCAGTCTGCCATCAGTCTGCCCTCAGTCTGCTCTGAGTCTGCTCTCAGTCTGCCATCAGTCTGCTCTCAGTCTGCCATCAGTCTGCTCTCAGTCCACCATCAGTCTGCCATCAGTCTGCCATCAGTTTGCTCTCAGTCTGCCATCAGTCTGTTCTAAGTCTGCCATCAGTCTGCTCTCAGTCGCCATCAGTCTGCTCTCAGTCTGCCATCAGTCTGCCATCAGTTTGCTCTTAGTCTGCCATCAGTCTGTTCTCAGTCCGCCATCAGTCTGTTCTCAGTCTGCCATCAGTCTGCTCTCAGTCCGCCATCAGTCTGCTCTCAGTCTGCCATCAGTCGGCACTCAGTCTGCCATCAGTCTGCTCTCAGCCCGCCATCAGTCTGTTCTCAGTCTGCCATCAGTCTGTTCTCAGTCTGCCATCAGTCTGCTCTCAGTCTACCATCAGTCTGCTCTCAGTCCGCCATCAGTCTGCTCTCAGTCTGCCATCAGTCGGCACTCAGTCTGCCATCAGTCTGCTCTCAGTCGCCATCAGTCTGCTCTCAGTCTGCCATCAGTCTGCCATTAGTTTGCTCTCAGTCTGCCCTCAGTCTGCTCTCAGTCCGCCATCAGTCTGTTCTCAGTCTGCCATCAGTCTGCTCTCAGTCCGTCATCAGTCTGTTCTCAGTCTGCCATCAGCCTGCTCTCAGTCTGCCATCAGTCTGCTCTCAGTCCGCCATCAGTCTGCTCTCAGTCCGCCATCAGTCTGTTCTCAGTCTGCCATCAGTCTGCCATCAGTTTGCTCTCAGTCTGCCATCAGTCTGCTCTCAGTCCGCCATCAGTCTGTTCTCAGTCTGCCATCAGTCTGCTCTCAGTCTGCCATCAGTCTGTTCTCAGTCTGCCATCAGTCGGCACTCAGTCTGCCATCAGTCTGTTCTCAGTCTGCCATCAGTTTGCTCTCAGTCTGCCATCAGTCTGCCCTCAGTCTGCTCTGAGTCTGCTCTCAGTCTGCTCTCAGTCCGCCATCAGTCTGCCATCAGTCTGCTCTCAGTCCGCCATCAGTCTGTTCTCAGTCCGCCATCAGTCTGCTCTCAGTCTGCCATCAGTCGACACTCAGTCTGCCATCAGCCTGCTCTCAGTCTGCCATCAGTTTGCTCTCAGTCTGCCATCAGTCTGCTCTCAGTCCACCATCAGTCTGCTCTCAGTCTGCCATCAGCCTGCTCTCAGTCTGCCATCAGTCTGCCCTCAGTCTGCTCTGAGTCTGCTCTCAGTCTGCCATCAGCCTGCTCTCAGTCTGCCATCAGTCTGTTCTCAGTCTGCCATCAGTCTGCTCTGAGTCTGCTCTCAGTCTGCCATCAGTCTGTTCTCAGTCTGCCATCAGTCTGTTCTCAGTCTGCCATCAGTCTGTTCTCAGTCTGCCATCAGTCTGCTCTCAGTCTGCCATCAGTCTGTTCTCAGTCTGCCATCAGCCTGCTCTCAGTCTGCCATCAGTCTGTTCTCAGTCTGCCATCAGTCTGCTCTCAGTCTGCCATCTCTGCTCTCAGTCTGCTCTCAGTCTGCTCTCAGTCTGCCATCAGTCTGTTCTCAGTCTGCCATCAGCCTGCTCTCAGTCTGCCATCAGTTTGCTCTCAGTCTGCCATCAGTCTGCTCTCAGTCCACCATCAGTCTGCTCTCAGTCTGCCATGAGCCTGCTCTCAGTCTGCCATCAGTCTGCCCTCAGTCTGCTCTGAGTCTGCTCTCAGTCTGCCATCAGCCTGCTCTCAGTCTGCCATCAGTCTGTTCTCAGTCTGCCATCAGTCTGCTCTGAGTCTGCTCTCAGTCTGCCATCAGTCTGTTCTCAGTCTGCCATCAGTCTGCTCTCAGTCTGCCATCAGTCTGTTCTCAGTCTGCCATCAGTCTGCTCTCAGTCTGCCATCAGTCTGTTCTCAGTCTGCCATCAGCCTGCTCTCAGTCTGCCATCAGTCTGTTCTCAGTCTGCCATCAGTCTGCTCTCAGTCTGCCATCTCTGCTCTCAGTCTGCTCTCAGTCTGCCATCAGTCTGTTCTCAGTCTGCCATCAGCCTGCTCTCAGTCTGCCATCAGTCTGCTCTCAGTCTGCTATCAGTCTGCTATCAGTGTGCTGTCAGTATACACATGAATGGGGTCAAGTTGCCAATTGCATGCAATCAGTTTGTAATCATACACCAATAACTGTGGTAAATCCGCAAAAATTGGAAATTGGTTGTTGTTTACATACACAGAAATTCACATTAATTGATCACATTCAGAATCCTCCACAATTAGTGACGTAGTTGCTTCAGGATAGCGATTTAACTGCAAAATTGCACAGGTCCTTGGAAGCCTTGCTTTTACATAAGAACATAACCAGTTGGCAACCAGCTGCATACACGCTGCAGACTATTTGTGCTTCTCAGCACAGACTGACTCAGACTGATCAGTCTGTATTCATAAACGAGATGGCAATTATGGCAAACTGTGACCAGGCTGAGTTTGATTCCCAGAGGTTGGTGGTGTTATACACTCAACCTCTTGGTGACCCATTGGTCACTACTTGCTGAATGGAAAAAAAATTCAGTGCAATCACTGAGAAACCACCAACTTTACCTGGTCACAGGGAGTTTGCTGTCTTATTTTTACTCTGTCTGATTTACACATACTATTGTTATGTCTGTGGTTACGTCACAGTGTGATGAGTATACAAAGGTTCACATGTTTCTGATGGATTTTGTCGACTACCTCCTCCAGCCTTGTATGACACGCAGTTATTCACTTCATCAGTGTGTGGTCAGAATGTTTCAGCTCATCTGTGCACATCGGCCCTTTTTACTGCTTCTGTTATCCAACACAGTCATTTAATAGTGAAAATAGAAAGGCCATGATGCTAGATTTAAGTCTAGTTTACAAATATTTACAAAAGCAGACATTACTTTGCTGCTTATATTATCAAAATCATCGACAGAATTTCTGCATAAATGATGAAAACATCATCACAAAGATCCTAAAAGTACATAAAGAGAACCTAATAAAACAAACAAAAATAAACAAACATTGTGGTTTGGTGATGAAGTGAGGAAAGGATCCAGTCTTAGATATTTCTCTGTATATGTCACATTTATGCTGAACTGAAAGAAAATTTACCTAAAAAAACAAAAGGTTATTTTTTGTGTGATTTAGAAACCATTACTTTCAATAAACATGTTTGTCTTTTAATGCAGATGAGTGAGTTTCTGTAAGATGAACATTGTGTGTGTGTGTGTGTGTGTGTGTGTGTGTGTGTGTGTGTAATGCATGTGTTAACATAGCTTTACGACTTTTAGACCCTGAGTGAGCAGAAGGTGACTCTAAACAGGAAAAGAAGAAACCTCTTTAAATGTCTGAACTCGTGTTGTTTCATTTTAAATGACCCTCTGAGATTGCTCTAGTTAAACAATCATCTCAGGAGGCTTTATGAAATGAAACAATTCCACCTGAAGCGAGAGATGTGTTGCTGAGATCTGAAATGACAGTTATCACCTTTTCCACTGGGGACGGGACGAGCTCGCCTCATTCAAATTCTCATTTAACCTGAATGTGACCTCATCGCTTTGAATGTTTTTGAGTAATCGTCACTCACTGCGGTTGTCCTTGATCTGCAGGATGGGGGTGTACAGGCTTTTGGACGTGCGTCCGTCTGAGGTGGTGGTGGTCAGCATTGTGGTGTTGTTCCTCTCGCCCTGCTGCAGGGGGCTCGACTGGTGACGTAAGATATCCACCAGTGATCTGACGCAGCAAAGGGAGGATGGAGGGAGCGAAACAAAAGGCCAGAAAGACATGAGGAATAAAAGCGACGTGAGGAGAATCATGTGGAGGAAACATTAAAGTGCCCTTTTCTCAGTCGTGTGACTTTATTTCAGTTTTCAAACCTGTCCAAAGCAATCTAGGTTTTCTAATACTCACATTTCTTAATCGTCTTGATAGGCAGCAAACTGAGCAGTTCTGAGACCTCATTTCTGAAGATTGTTTTTTAATGTAACATATAATCATTTAATCAAGATAATAACTAGTAGATTAAAAGTAATGTGAATAACTGCAAACTACAAACTCCTTTCAATCATAGACTATAAAACACTCAGACAAAAACAAGCCTTAAACCTGCATTCTTTTTAATGGCCAGCAGGGGGAGACTCCTTCTGCTTTTACAGTTCCATAGAAGTCTATGGGGAAACGAGTTGCTTAATTTGTACAACATGCTTAAATTATAAATTATGGTCCACATTTGAGTGAAAAAAGGCTTACTTAAAGGATGCTTTAGGGCGGGTATAACTTGTGATTGACATGTTAGCCATATCCACCCTTCACTCACCACGTTTCATTTCAAAAAGCTAAGATGGTGATGGCCAAAATGCTCAAGTCAAGGCTTCAAACCAGGACCCCACTGACCACTGGGTGACATCATATTTATGGATCATTAACATGATACTTATTGTCTTGGGATTTTCAGAAACACTGATTTATTTTAACTTAAGGTTAAGTTTTAAGGGTTAAGGTAACGTATACACGTTTTATAGAATTTAAATTTAAACGGTTACGATGGTGGTCGATCAGCATCGGGTTTCTTCTGCGTTCTGCACATGTAAACTGAGAAGCAAAGCGGCTGTCCGGCAGTCTCACCTGGGCATGTTGATGTCTCGGTTTCGGGGTCGACGAGCCACCTTGCTGAAGGCAATCCTGACGCCCACGGCCACCACCACAGTGAAGGAGATCACGCCTCCGATCACATAGGCCGTACTGTTTATAGAAAGGAAATGACATTAGATTACAGTCTCTCATGTTTTTATTATTCTCTTTTCAGTATGATTCATGTCTCTAGCCGTAGTTGTGACTAATATTGTACTTCCATTTATCGGTCTCAGATTTGTTGCACTCCAAGCAGGGATGTATCCACTGTAATCCGTGGCTGACACTGACTTTGGTCCAGGAAAATAGGAACTCTCTTTCATGAAAAATAATTTACCTCTTTTAGAGGTTTTTAGCTCTTCATTAAGCAATTTTTGAACACTGAGCCCAAGTGCGATGTGACACACCAGGGAACAAAGGTCAGGGATGTGAGTGAACGCCATCTTACTGTATATGCAGATAGGCTGATATCAATTAAAAGGTTGATGTGGCCAGATACAGATATGTAGCTGTAATCATGTTTAAAGTAAAACGAGTAACAAAAGGCAACAAAAGATTTTAGAGATTCATCTTTTTAAAAAATGCATAATTTTTAAGAGCTCATTAAATAAAGCTGTTTTCCAGCCAGATCAGGAGGTTTCTTTGACTGACTGCGATGCTCTTCATTTGTCGCTGCTTACAAGATAATTCTGACATATGGTACTTTTCCTCCCATCCAGACCCTGACCTGCTGCTCTGCTGCTGAAGCGTCTCAAAGTCGGGGTCGGGCTTCAACGCGGGCACGGTGACGGGGACCTGCGGGTCCGCCCAGACCGGGGACTTGTAGTTGTTGCAGGAGTCCTGGTCCAGCCGGCTCCTCTGGTGCTCGCAGCAGAAGCGGTAGTGGCAGGTGCCGCAGCAGTAGATGTAGCTGCCCTGGGAGCAGTTGAAGGTGCTGTCAAAGTGCCCCATCACGTCGAAGTAACCCCTGTGGAGTAAAGATGGTAAAAAGTACCACTGATGCCACGTGTACGACATCTCTGCCGCTTTAGAGTCTTCTTTGACCTTGAAAATTGAACTCTCAAGGTCAAAGAAGAATCTAAAGTGTGTGTCCAGGAGCATCAATAGGAGCATCATGACTACCAGAGCAAGACATTTTTCATTCTTTAATTCCAATTTCTACCATTACGTTTGTCCATGTCAGGGGCGGTTTTCCAATGAGCTGCTCCCAAATCCTTACTATCTGTTAAAGAGGCATTAAAGAAAGGACTCTGTAAGGGCAATAAGGGAGCATGAGCTAATCACAGCTAGTACAAGGTGAGAATGGATGATGATTATATGACTGCTATCAAACCAAAGCCTGAATTACAGTCCTGTGTTGTTACATGTAGCGTAGCATGGTGGGGAATGGGAGCCACTCCCACTAAAGGTCAGAACAGAGTGAGTCTACACAGATGGGTAGAGCTTATGGATACAGGCCTCAGCTCCAAAGGGTTTCTGAGATATGGCCCTCCAAACATTGGGTGCCATGCCCTATATTTGACCTCCTGAATCATGATTTTCAATTTTCTAATATTTCAACAGGCAATATCTCTCACAGGAATAATATGCTTAGCCTGAAGGTACAACATTTATGATGGTGGCATCAAAAATGTTGTAGCTTCTCTCTTTCTCAAGTTATTAACCCCTTAAAAACAAATATTTTTAGGTGAAAATACAAAGTTCAGATTTCAAAGTCCTCCCATGATGCCAGGGTCTCTCTCAGAGACCACTTAATGCCATATTCCTATTATTTCAGGGCAGGTGTGTGTGTTTCTTTAGCAATGTCTGGAAATGACGTATGGGTCAGAATCTTTGAATTATGTTGAAAAAAGAGAGATAATAGAAGGTGCTTTATAAAACAAAGAAGGAGATGAGAAAACAAGTAGAACTTTTGAGGAAATGTAGTTAAGATATGTAAAATTATGTTGACCAAGTGGCATTACCTTGGTCAATTGCCCAGGTGCCCAACTGGACAGGCAAAAACAAGCAAGAGTCATTTTTTTTTCACCCGGAACCCTTTTCTGAGTCCCTTAATTCCAATTTTATGCTTTCTACAGAGCTGATCTTCCCCAAACACACACACCTCTCCTGAAATAATAATAATTGGTTTTTAAGGGGTTAATAACTTGAGGAAGAGAGAAGATACAACATTTTTGATGCCAGATTCTGAAAGTCTGGTATATTGCCTGTTGAAATATTAGAAAATTGAAAATCGTGATTCACGAGGTCAGATGTAGGGCACGGCACCCAATGTTTGGAGGGCCATGTCTCAGAAAGCCTTTGGAGCTGAGGCCCATAATTTTGCATGTGTTCATTATACACATAGAGGTACTTTCATAATAATTTTCACTCAAATCTGAGACGTTGACCTGGGAAGGATTTTGGCTTTTTGGTTGAGTTCATATGGAATGACCCCCCTGAAACACAGTAATGTGCAGCTGAAGTTTCAGGGAGGTGCAGATGCAGAAAGTATGGAGGCTTGTTTCCACCCTGGAACAAAAAGAAACATTTTTGCTCTGCGAATCACAAAGATCCATGAAAGAGGTCATTTCCTTGTTACCTAGAAGGAGATGACACCAACGCACGCGCACTCAAAGCCGGGTAGCGACAGAATCAGTGAGCTAGCAGTGTTTAGCAAACATGAACAAACTGTCGTCAGGTTTTTGACCTTTGACCTTCTAGCCAATAAGAGCTCCATAAAAGGAATCGGTGTTGGACAGCTGATGCCCTCAGCCTCCTGCTCCCAGGTAACAAGGACATGAAGCACCTTCATGGAGCTTCATGATTGGCAGCGCTAACTCGAAATTTCGACGTATTTTCTCAAAATTTCAAGTTATGGATGGCAATTTTGTTTTCTTAGTGGTGGAAACAAGCTTCCATAATAATGAAGCTTCCTTTCAAAGCGTTGTGGCGTCTCCGTCTGTGAGCATCTGCGAGCTTCTGTGCTGATGCATCAGTAAAATGGCAGTAAAAAGCAGCACAATCGCACGCTGGTGCCTTCGACCCGTTGGGAGGTTTTTGTCGCCGTTTTGAAGCATTCCACGGACTCCCCTGCCTGACATTCGCTGCTGCAGGAGCTCTCCGAGCACTTCAAGCTAAAACACGTCGACAAAAACCTCCCAACGGGTCGAAGGCACCAGCGTGCGATTGTGCTGCTATGCTGCTCATATGTTTTAGGTAAATGCCTTTTTGGGCTCACAGGCTAAATAACAGCAGATCTGTCTTTGCTGCAGTGTTTTGTTCTGCTTTCTTGTGCCTCACTGTAGCTGCTGCTGATAGTCGTAGCGTGTGGCTCGCCAACACACATCTGAGTTAGAGCTGATGATACGTTGCCTAGCAACAGCAAGACGCCTCTCAGTGCAAAACATGAGCTTCGGTGAGATGAAGATCAGAGCTGAAGGAGGAGAATCATGATGTGCCTCGCTTTTATGGCACCCAGAGTGATCGAGACATCACACCAATGATGTAAATTAATGAGCCCCTCGACCGAACGCACAACTTCAACACAAAACACAAAATATCGATATTTTAACTACAGTTTATCTTCATCTGAATCTAAAGCTGCTACGTTCATTTAATCTGTCAACATTTTAAAGTGAACACCTTTTCCAAAGTCACATTTTGTTTCTCTCCACTTCAAATCCAAACTGACTGAGCAGCCTCTGAACACATTAGATCCTGATTATGAAATGAGGCCGTTTTTGTGTCTGATTGTGGCAGCAGGAGTTATGTCAGCCTTATGTGGGTAGAAGAACCCTTGAATCCTCACAGAGGGAAGTCTATTTGCTCTCCAGGGCATCGAGAAGAAATAAATGTTGATGCTTTACCAGCTCACTCTCCTCAACTGGTATTCCTGCATGACAGATTCAAATGTTTCAGATCAGGATGCACTGATCCAACATAGATGTTTTCACGGATTCTCGGCATCATGATATCACTGACCGAGGACGCTGCACACTTACTCTGCACACAAACTATGAATCAAGGGCCAAAACCAACCCACAGACCACCTCAATCTGACCCCTGACACGCTAGAAGCTAAACAATCCCACCCCATTCCAGAAAAAATAATTAATAGATGGATGCTGATGGATATTCAGGTGACTAATCTATACTCCTGTTTAACTATAGACACTGTAAATGGTCGATGTAGCTCCCCGGTCTGAAAAATAAAGCCAACACGGAAACGCAGAAGTGCTTTAAACCTGCATTCTCCTTAATGGCCAGCAGGGGGTGGAGAGAAGGTGCTTGGATAGTCTGTGGGAAAATGGCCTTCTGCCCCCTCACTCTGTGACCACACTGTGACCTCACTCTGTGACCTCACTGTGACCTCACTCTGTGACCTCACTGTGACCCCAGTAAATGTCAGAATACATGTGATGTAATGAAAAAATATGTGTCAAATAATGATTACAAAGGAAAAGAAAGGAGTATTATCGTTATCGTGGTTCAAAGACCAGGATGGAGACGGTGAAATTCTTACTGGACTTCTTTAATCGTTCCATGCAGCTGCGTCCATCTCCTATACCGTCCATGTATTTAATGATATTTTAATAGCCAGTGCTCTACCAGTGTGGTGAATTAATACACCTCTACCTGATGTAGCATTAACTGTGGATGTATCCACACAGACATATAAAATCAACATTGTTTTGAAACAGGGACCCGTTCCCTTCTGTTCACTCTACCCAAACCTATGGAGTTTAGCCTGATTCATTAAAATGTGCATCATGTTCCACCTGAGTAGCTCAGTGTGGCCCACTGTATACTTTATCCAGGTTACTGAGGCCCACTGAACCAATAGTTACCCAGTCCTGCCATAAAGCACATCCTTCTTTATTGTTCATGTCGCTCTAAAGGGGACAAAAATTTACCAGATTAACATCACACTGCAATGAACATGGCTCCAAACTAGAAAATGAGACCATAAGATCATTAGGAAAAATTTTACTGAGCTAAAAAAAAAAATTCCAGGGAGTTTCTCCATAATTCCTATACAGTCTAACTTCTCTCTGCAGTGGCAAGAGTCTCCCCCTGCTGGAGATGAGAGAGAATGCAGATTTAAGGTGCTCCTGAGTAGGCCTCGTCCATCTTTAACCTGTGTTCATTCTTGTTACTAACATACAGCATTTCATTAAACTCACAAACTTGTTGCATTACCTCTGAAGACTCAATAGGAACGCTACAAAAAGATTCTGATACCTGCACACGTCCACATCCACCAGCTGTCTCGGGGGTGGAGCCACCTGGACCGCCCTGAGCGGAGGCTTCAGAGCCGCTGTCACGTTCCTTGGCAACATGGTCTGAGGGAGGGGCTTTGGTGGGAGCTCAGCCATCACCGGTGGATCATCCCCGTCCTCCACCTCGGCCGCTTTCGGCGGCACTTTGGGTCCGGCAGGCAGCGGTGGGAGCGGCGGCTTGTAGCCCGTGAGGAGGAACAAGGTGGTGCTTGCTTTAGCAGAGCCACCGCCTGTCAGAGTCCTGATATCAGCATTGACTTCACGTCGCCGAGTGGTGATGGTTACAGTGGAAACAGCGAGGCATGAGAAAAGCAAGGGAACAAGGGACAAGCAAAACATCCCTTTTAATATTTTAGACGTCATTGTTTTATCACAAAGTTCTCAAGCCAAAAAAATAAAAGAGTCACAAACAGCTCCAAATGTCAGCGAGCCGCTCCAAGTCGGTGGCTTATAAAAAGCTTCGGTATGAAAAGCCTTCAGTCTGATGAACTCAGCAGATTGACGGTGTTCACGCGTCGCGTCGCTCCTTCATCGGCATGTAAACATTCGTCTGTGAGCACAGATCCTTCCATAAGCAGCGTTTGTAAACATTGAGGTCTTTCAGTGTTTTAGGCCCTGCGCAGACTGCCTGGACGATGGCCGTGGACCAGAGGAATCAAAGTGAATATGAATACAGAATAGTGTGCCTTCCGTTTATGGCAGCAGGTATCAGATGTTTAATTTTGGTCTGTCGGTTGGCAAAGTGCCATTTTACAGTCCAGTGGCAAAACTCTTCAAACAGGCAGTATTCAGATGTTTCTGTAAACAAAATGAGTATGAAAAATGTCTCCTGTGTCCCAACGCGGGTGTTCTGGGAGCAGTTTATGGCACAAGATTGATGCAAGAAACTGGAATGAAACTGCGGTCTGTAAACATTTAGCGCTGTGTGTAAACTTGGTATTCAGCGAGCTCTGGCAGATGCTGGGTGGATTCTTCTCGGAGTTTGGCACTTCTGTTGTCCCGGGTGGAGAACGAACGCGTAAAAATGAGACATGGAAAGGAAATCAAAAGAAGCTCGAAGCTCCGTGTGTCTCGGCTCTGTAAACAACAGTGCTGGCAGCTTTAGGGATCTCAGCTCCGCTGGGTGAACAGGCTGAGAGGAAGTCCGTGTAAATTTGGCACAAGCTGTTCCTTAAACGTCTCCTACACCACGCTCACAGTTTATCCCAATAAACCAAATCTCCCTTTCAAACAATTTAGAGGAAGAGGATCAGTAAAGGTCAGTATGCTTGAGATTTTGGTTTCAACAATGGAATGGTGAATTTGTAAGTCGTGGGCTAATAAAGGTGACGGCATTAAGCAGCATCAAATCTATTAGAAAAAAGTCCTTCCAGCAGCCGCCGGAGGACAGACATCAGTTCATTAAACGAGTGCGTCAAGGCATTCACAAAAGGGTGATCGATGGCGAGGACCGGGCGGCCGAAGCACAGGAAGAAGAAGTGAGGATCTATGTGCGTTTGATACTCCCGCGAGAGTGTCTCTGCTCCGAATTTAGCTTGGCCCAGCAGAAGAGGACGAAGGAGGGCTTGGGCCCGGTTCTAGCAGGGCAGCGAGGTTCTGCCCTCAGAACAGACATGGAAATGTCCGGATTCATCCGTCGACACAGAGGAACGAAGGGGTAACTGGATGGCGGGAACTCGGCACTGTCGCTGCCACACTGGACACCGCAGGCCGCGCGATCTAAAAACGGGTTAGAAAAACTTACAAAGCTGTTCTTTCACGCAAAGGTATGAAATCTCAGGTCATTAGCAGGTTCCTCATTGACTCCCTGAATGTGTGTGTGCCCCGACATGACTGAGGACCACTGCTGTAGAAATCTTCATCATGAGGAGCTCTGTAAATGTATTTGTATGGCTGGTGTTCAGTATGGCTTTAGGTTATGTCCTTTTTTTCTGAGCTTTACAAATTAGATTTTCTTCCACCAACAGTGAACGTACAGTGAAAGGTTTTAAATTGCATGTTTTTAATAGAATAAAAGGAAAAATGCAAAAAGGTTGAAGAGGTCACTGGGAGTAGATAAAGGGGGCTTTCAGGTTGTTCAGCGTGGCCTGATCGAGAGCCACGTGTGGAAGAAACGGGAGACGACAAAGGGCAAGAGCCTCTCTCTCACAAGCAACTGGAAGAAGGAGATAGGCAAAGTGTCAACAGTGTTTCACAGCGCAGACTGAGACGGCGGTGTACCTCCGAGCCTTTGAGATAGCAGCAGCAGCGGCGGCGGTGGCGGCGGTGCAGGAGTGTTGCCTGTGTTTAACTGTTTAGACGTGGCTTGTGTTGCCTGTCAGTCAAACAGCATCAGAGTTATCACAGCTGACCACACGCCTCCTCTGCTATGCACAACTACAGCAGTCCAACAGCTGGAGGATTTGTCTATAAAGCACTTTGAACCAATAATGCACTGATCATCGCCCGGTGAGAAAAATCACACAGCTGTAACACTAAGAGCAGCAAACAGGACAGAAGAGGAATGGATAGAAACTCTTACAGCTGTTCTCTTGAGATTAAATGTGATTTTTTTTAATGGGATGTAGGATAGTTGGATGTATTTGCGGGTGATTTATCAAAAGCTGGGTGACTAAAACTACGTGAGGATTTGAGGAGGTGTGATTTCATACGGAGTTAGATTTTTTTGCTTCTCTTGACACAGTCGGTTTGGCACCTGGTTTTGGTCTTGCTTGGAACAAAACGGCAGACGGGAAGGGAAGAGGTCAGAAATCTCGATCCCGACCACATAAACGAATCAAACTGAAAAGAGTGGAAAAGGAGCAGGAATTGTTAGCGAGGAGCCTCGTCTCTGAAACAGCTGAGAAGATCCTCGAGGAAAACCTTCACGCGGCACAGGAACGGTCCCGATCAGATCCTTCGCTCTGTTTCTTCACGTCTTCCTAGCAATACGTAACTGAACCAAGTACGTGATAT
>JAMQGT020004017.1:0-96058 GCA_024447675.2 Pterophyllum scalare
ACGATATTCTCAGTAGCTCAAATGAGCCGTTTTAAGGATTTACATTCAGAAAAAAATTAGATTGTGTTCTGGTCTTTCTGAAACGGTCCCGATCGAAGCCACACCTGAAATCCATGTGGCTGCAGTCTACAGTGAAAGGTTGTGTTTTTCAGTGAAGTAGTTGTAGCTCGCACCTGTACGCCCACCACTATGATTGGTGGGCTGTTTAAGGATGTTTAAGCCAGCAAACCTCTGCCTTAGGCAGCTGGTGTGCTTTGCGTATTAGTGATGCGCTTCTTTTGAGAAGTGACCCATTTATATTTGTATAACCACTCTTTTGTTTTGGAGGCATCGGCCTCTTCCTTGATTGAATGGGGCTTTTTGTGTCGAAATTATGTGGCTGTTCTTTTGCACCTTAAACTCATGTCGGACGACAGTGAACATACATTTTGCCCTTTCCTGCTCAAACTGCAGTTCCATGATGCACGCTGTTCCCACGGTGATGATCGAGTGCGACGACGACAAAGAGAACCTCCCCAACGAGGCGGACTACGAGGATCTGCCGGGCATGTACAAGGATGAGGAAGAGGAGGAGGAGGAAGATGAAGAGGAAGAAGATGAGGAGGAGGAAGAGGACGATGAGGAGGAAGATGAGGATGATACACTGTTTACAAGTAAGCATCTTTATATCGCTCTGTGTTAATAATACTACTGCATTTACTGCATATGTATGGTGTTTTTTAATTCCAACTATTTGGCTTATCGGCCATTTATAGCGTATCAATTTGATCCGTGCACCTGCTGGCTTAGACAGCTGTGTTTTCCCCTTTCGCCTCGCCTGCTGTGTCAGAGGTCACCATTGCAAAGTCATAAAGAGCTGCTTACCTGGTCCCCGAAAGTCCAGCGCCCATCGGCCTCTGCTCAGTAAAGTAACAAGGCGCAAGAAAGTCAGCCTTGTATGACTTGACATACTCAGAGCTGATACTTGCAAAAATAAACTATTCTACATAATACACTGGGAAAATGGGACAGGAAGAGCGAGCGTAAGGATTGAAAAACTGGCAAATTAAAGCTGTAATAATTGACGTTTGGCCACTAGAGGTCAGAAGAGCTGTACAAAAACTAAAAATGTACGGCAGCAGTGGCATCACAGCAGCCCCAAGTCTCTGCTCAGCTGCTAAATGCATTATTGACGTTTTATTTCTCTTTAGTTTCATCTCTAAATACCTGCCTGACTGTCTCCTTAGCTGAAGTAGCTGTGTCCGTTATAGAAGACGGGGTTTAAAACACGGGAGTCTGATAGCTCGTTGTAGTGTGGGGGCAAAGCCAGTGTGCTAAGTTATAATCAAACATGTTCCACTCAAATCAAGTAAATTAACCTTCAAGGAAAAGAAATACTCAAGGAAGTAGTGTAATCTGTTTAGCTCACCATCGCATATCTGAAATGGTAAGCCGGATTATATAGATTATAATGGATTTCTCTTTGAGAAAACCCTGAAAAACAACAAAGAGGAAAAAGGTGGCTACAATAATGAGAACTACAAAAATATTTAAGGCACAAGAAGACAACTTATACTATAAGAATCTTACTGGGAGGCTGCTACGGCCTGGATCTGATTCAATTCAATTCAATTCAATTTTATTTATATAGCGCCAAATCACAACAAACAGTCGCCTCAAGGCGCTTTGTATTGTGGGTAAAGACCCTACAATAACACAGTGAAAACCCAACAGTCAAAACGACCCCCTATGAGCAAGCACTTGGCGACGATGGGAAGGAAAAACTCCCTTTTAACAGGAAGAAACCTCCAGCAGAACCAGGCTCAGGGAGGGGCAGTCATCTGCTGCGACCGGTTGGGGCTGAGTGGAGAGAGACAAGACAAAAGACATGCTGTGAAAGAGAGCCAGAGATTAATAATAATGATTAAATACAGAGTGAAGTAAATAAAGATGAATGAGAAGAAACAGTGCATTATGGGACCCCCCTCAGCAGCCTAGGCCTATAGCAGCATAACTAAGGGGTGGTTCAGGGTTGTCTGATCCAGCCCTAACTATAAGCTTGATCATAAAGGAAAGTTTTAAGCCTAATTTTGAAAATAGAGAGGGTGTCTGTCTCCCGAATCCAAGCTGGGAGCTGGTTCCACAGATGAGGGGCCTGAATGCTGAAGGCTCTGCCTCCCATTCTACTTTTAAGTATCTGATCCACTCAGATAGCAGTGTACTCATCCATTTCCTCTGCTCTATGTTCACTAAAGGCACACTGGCTATGAAGGTCTTACGAAAAGACTCTCTGGCCATCAAGCTGAGTAACCGTCCATCCAAAAGGGAGCTGGAGGAAAAGAACATCCTGCCACTGCAGTCAGACCAGGAGCGACTTGAATCCCGGCAACAGACGGCCACCAAGCTGACGAGGTGAGCTTCCGGCTGCGGTGCCTCCGAGTCATTAAATGTACAAAAATGCAGCCTCACAAAAAGGAATTTCCAATCCTCGGCCGGCTCGTCCGTCCACAAGAGTGAAATATCTTTTTTGCATATGTTGAGTGCAATAATGATTATCTGAAACCATATTAAAAATAAGTTTCTTAAAATAGACGTTTTTTTTCCTCCCTTTTTTCAGACGGTTGAGTCAAAGGCCGACAGCAGAGGAGCTCGAACAGAGGAACATTCTGAAACGTAAGTCACTTTGCATAACGTGAAAGCAAAGGGGGAAAAAATGAAACATAAAGCGACTTGTGTGTGAGTGTGTTTTCTGTGCCGTTTCCTCCAGCTCGAAATGATCTGGAGGAGCAGGAGGAGAAGAGGGAGATCAAGAGACATCTATCGAGAAAGGTAAGGCAAAGATGACGTGGACGGAGTGTCTCTGATCAATCGGTGCTGGGATCGTTCATAACCCCAACTAGAAATATGAGCATGGTTGCCTTGGAGACTAAACTGCCCTTCTTCAGATTGCAGCCCTTTGAAAAGATGATAATATTTGTGTGTCTCAGAGCTTTGCCATCACAGTGGCATTTCAGGACTTTCACTGTTAATGAATATTAAAGAACACCCGCCACAGTGTTGATCAAATTTGAGTATTTCTGTTGATTGATGATTCACCGCACAGCAGCAAACATTTTCATTATTTTTCACATAAATCAGTTTGAAATGTCTTGGTATTCAAGTTCTGGTCAAGTCTAAGAAACAGTAACAGATGCTTGACTGTTTCCATGTTCTTCTGCTATTAACCCTCTTAGTTCCTCTGGGCTGTAGTGTGAAACTCTGTGCTGTCTGACATAAAAAATAAATAAATGAGAAGTTGATTCTTTTATTTAATTGTTTTAATAAGTTATTAAAACAATTCTATACATGTTGTACCAAAGGAAAGGCAGCAGTGAGGAAGATGAGTTAGTTACTGCTAACTTGTCTTGTCTTCCACCTTTCAGCTCAGCCAGAGGCCCACAGTAGAGGAGCTGAGAGAGGCGAAGATCCTCATTCGCTTCAGTGACTATGTGGAGGTCGCCGAGGCTCAGGACTACGACAGGAGAGCAGACAAGCCGTGGACTCGGCTAACAGCTGCCGATAAGGTTGATTTCTCAGAAGCCCAAAGACTGGATTCAAGTCGTCTGTATGAGCGTGCTCTAACTGTGTGTTTCTCTGTGCAGGCTGCCATTAGAAAGGAGCTGAATGAGTTTAAAAGCACAGAGATGGAGGTGCATGAGTCGAGCCGTCATTTGACCAGGTATGGAAAAGTTCAACAAAACCGCTCACGAGCTGCCTTTTGAGGCTGTGTCGCACATTTTGTGGGAGGCGCCAGAGTGAAGGTCATCCTGGAGTTCTGCTCCGGATGACGGCAGTTTAAGAAATCTGACTGCAGTTACAGCCGCTTCAGCTTTTACCTGTTTAAGCCTCACGCTGTCAGCCTCAGCTGTGCAGTATCTCTGCTGTGCTGCCTTCAGATTGTTAAGCCAATAATTATAAGCACCCGAGCGTGAAACCTTCAAATTACTCTGCCCGTTGTCATTTTGATGCAGCTGCAGTATCTCCAACTTTGCAAGAAAACCATCAGAGGTGTTAACGCACTGGATAGCATCATGCTGCAGTCACCAATGCAAAACCTTGGCTTTAACGGCCAATCCAATCCATGTTTAGCGTGTTACCAATATGAACACAGTCCGACTGAAAGTGAAGGTCTCACTTTTGAGGTATTCTGTGGAATGTTTGCTCATTGAAGAGTCAAATTCATCATTTGGCTTTCTTCAGAAAATTAAAAGATGGCTTTGGTTTATTTCAGCCTGGTCTTGCTCTCCAAAACGTAGCTTTGGCTCTATAGGTCCAGCATTTTTGTAGAAGAATAACACCTCAGAGGAGGTTCACGAATGTAAAGGAGGACGTGGGCGTGACAGAAGAGGGTGTTAGGGACAGGATGAGGCGGCAATACTAAATGAGGTCTGGATGATTCACAGTTAAAATAATCATTATTTACACTTCATGGACAAAGGTATTAGGCCACACCTCTTAAATCTTTGAATTCAGGTGTTTTCAGTCCTGGTGTCACGGGTATATAAAATAAGGCGCCGAGCTCTGCAGTCTTTACAAGCATTTGCTAAAGAATGGGTCGTTCCAAACGGAGTGAATTGGAGCGTGGTACCGCAGCAACTCAACTAACCCCAACAGCAACTCGGACACGAAGAGACCAGCCACATAAAGTTAGTCGGGTTGCCGAGTGCTGAGACGTTTAGTCCATAAAAGTTGCCAACGATCTGCTGATTCAGCAAATGCAGAGTTCCAGACCTCCACTTACATCAGCATGAAAACTGCACCGTGAGCTTCATGGCACAGGTTTGCATGGCTGAGCAGGTGTAGTGTGTAAGTGGCTCTGTATTTTTCCTCCATGTGATGTATTTTATATAAGGCTGTGGTGCAGCTTCTCACTTCTTCCTGTTTTAGCTCCCTTCACCACCCTTTAAGCCAACTTTCTTGAGATTGGCTGCCACAGGTAAACAAAACAGTAAGTGGGCGGGGCCTGTGCACGCACTGATATACAGCGAGAGCAGGAAAAAAAAATGTCTGAAAGGAGTTAATCATTCTGAAGTCTCAGATTTTGGCTACAATGACTACAAAGTCTTACTGCTCCTGTGATATGACAAGCTCACTGTCACACTATTAGATACACCTGCTCATTAATCAAGAATCTCAATAGCATGGTAGCCACTCGGTGCATGTAGGTACGCAGACATAGCCAAGTTGATCCGCTGAAGTTCAAACATCAGAATGGGGAAGAAAAGCGATGTAAGTGACTCTGAATGTGGCAGGGTTGATGGTACCAGACAGGCTGCCCTGAGTGTTTCAGAAACTGCCGGTCTTCTGGGATTTTCCTGCAACTCTGATCTTTCTATGTAGGATCCAAAAAAGAGAAAACATCCACTGGGAGAAAAATGCCTTGCTGATGCTGGAGGTCACATGAAGAATGCCCAGTCTGCTTTATCGCTTTAAGATCTCATTGTGTGTCAGAGAGAAAGCACAGCCAGCACTTCTTCAAACTCGCTCAGTTTCCCTTTCTGGTTTCTTCCTACAGGTTTCACCGGCCATAAAATGGCTCAGAGAGACCTCGACCATGTTTTTACACTCCCACAGAAGTCTCCAGTGTTCAGACTGCTACCTGCTGCCCTTGTACTGTTACAGCTTTCCAACGTCAACTCTGAACTGATGGGTTGGCTTCATCACACGAGTTTGAGCCATTACAGGAAACGGGAGGAAAAACACTGAGATGGATTAATCTATGACTGTCGTCTCCCCTCTGCGGAGATTTTGGTGACTTCTTGATATTCAAAAGCTTTTAATTGTCATTTTTTTATGATGAAGAGGTGGTAATATGTTTACGTTGCAGCACTTCTGCTTTTTAACAAGGCTACTGGAGGTCCAACACAGAATCTGTGCCAATTTTACAGGATGGGAACGGTAAGAGACGAATGCAGGGTTTTTATTTCACTCTCATTGTTTTCATACCTGTACCATGCTCTCACTCCTTCCTCAGCTGGGCATCATCGTTCCTTAGGGCACTCTTGTGTTAGTCTGACTTCACACGACATCATTTCTTTTTGCCAGAGGAATGAAACGATTCTACAACTCTGTATTATTGCAGGCAGCTGAAGCTCAAGCCAGACTGCCCTAAAATCCTAATTAAAGCCCGAACGTGCACTCTACAAGACAAGTAAATTGCAATCTCCGAATACTTTTACACCAATCCACTGAGCAATAATGTCAGATTCTCTCCTCCACTCACATCTATCTAGTTATGGGGGCTGCATTCAAGAGCTCAAACACTTTTCAGACTTCAGGTTCCCATTTTAAACCAAAGCAACTTGACCTGTTGTGGAAGCCGTGACCTTGAATGCATTCCAGAGCGAGCGGTGTAGAGAGTTCAGTAACCCACTGTGCCGCTGTGCCCACAGTCTTGTTTACAGGGATTTCAAAGTTGCCAAATGACCTTGTTTATTTGATACAGATTACCATCTGTAGACACAGCAGAATGTTACTGAGCTCTCTGCAGAATTACAAGAAGGACCTTTCACCTTTTATTTTCTGAGACGAGCCTTTTCGGTACAAAACGTGTCAAACCTGCCACCTTACGTTTTGCTTTTTGTATGGTTTACACTTAAGATCGGGTCCATTAACTGGAGTTTTTGATCATGTTATTGGTGAGAAATAACTGCGTGGGTTATGATTGTGTGTCTGAGTGTGTGCGTATACAAGTGTCAGTAATATTACTGTCACTTGTACGTGGTAAAAATGTTTTGAGAACAAAAAATATTCTCAGAATTCTAAGAGGATGTACATAAATTAAGAGGCTTTTCAAATGTTTTTTTGTAAAGCAGAAAAACCTGCATGTGGGTATTAATTTATTGTGAGTCTTCTATGATGTATGCAGTTTCTTAAGGAAAGAAACTTATTAAAAAAATAATAAGTTACTGTTTCCTTCTCTTTCTTTTCCCACCACCGACTCAAGTCTCTTTCACCAGAACAGTTTTCCAGACTTTCAGTGGAAACCTGGAGAATGACTCGCTGGTATGAAAAGTATCTCCCGCTTATCAAAAGTAGCCGTGATTAGTTTTCAGTTGAGTAATGCAGAGACAAAGCCCCATGGACTGTGAGTGCTGCAGTCTCTTAGGGAAGCAATGCGAGTCCAGGTGGATCCTGGGAACGCAGATCGCCTCTGGCTCCAGATTTCTTCCCCGTCTGGCTCCGTGCTGTTATATAGCATGTATCAGTGTGCCACTGTACTTGTGCCACAAATCAATGGCTTTAGTCACAATGGCATCTGTGTTCTCCTGCGGTATCTGGAAGAGAGATCAAAGGCAAAAGTCATACAAAGCACCTGCTACGGTAGAAACTGTGACACAGCTGTACAACATCTGTCCTGTTTGGTCAAGGATGTTCAGTTCAGCGTAATACCCAAACAACTGCGATTACGTTAGTTTTCTATCTGACACTCCAGTTGTCTCCCAACTACCTCAACTGCCCCACGGGGAAATACTGAGGTTTGAATTACTCATAAAATGTGTTGACTTGCTTTATAGAGACAGGTGAGGCAAAGTGTCCTTCAGTCACAACCAGAACCTGTGACCTCTCTGCTTAAACTGGTGCAATCTGAGCCCTCGAACAGTAAGACGGTTTGCTCCAATGCAGCGTTTTTTTCCCCAACAATGGCGGATTTATGAAGCCTCGGAATAATTCCCAGAACTTGGCTGTGCAGTATACAGACAGCAGTGCATTAGTTTGAGTGAGAAGTTTAAAGAAAAATGAGACTGGACGTTATCAGCACACATAAATCAAATTCACTTGTATATTAAAACATGTTAGTGGATTATCCACCAATGAATTAGTAGATTTTGGACATGCTAACCTATAGCAAACACAATTTTAAATCAGGAACAACTAATTAAATGATTTTGATCTTAATATTATTTCATCCAACAAAACCAGAAAAGAAAGGCTTTTGTTGGGCTGACTGAGTGAAATATTAGGTAAGTCTTAACATTATGACGTAGTTTTCCGGTCTGTTTAAGGTATCCACTGTGAGCACAACCTACTGTGATAAAATAACTGCATACCAATCAAGGGAGCAGCTAGCGATTTCTGTCTGTATTATGTTACAGCTCAGCTGATGCCAGACTCTGAGGGAAGGTGGAAGACTGCAGAGACTGAAAAAATATGACGCCAGCTCTGAAGAAAAAGAAAAAGAATCATATAAGGCCAAATGGGGAATTAAACTAAATACATAAAGTTTTATTCAACTGTATGTATGCCAGGGAACATCAACTGGCGGCCCGTGGGCCACATCTGGCCCGCCAAAGCTTTCCATCCGGTCCCCCGAATAGTACTGCAACAGGTACTATAGGCCAATCAATCATGTTGCATCATGACCCGTTAATTAACAGTCTCTGACTAGTCTGAATTATCGAAAAACCTCCAACACTGTTGCCAACTCCTCAGTAAGGAAAGTAGCTATTGGCTGTCCTAAGAGTCGCTAGAAGTCGCTATATGATGTCATCTCCTAATTTGCATAATTGGTTATTTAAATGTAGTTGCAATTGAGGCTGTAGGAGAGAGGAATAATGTCTTTGAAGAGACAAAACGTGAAGAAAAAACACCTTAAATATGTTTAGAACTACTAGGGCTGGGGAATATGGACCAAAATAATATCTCAATATTTTTTTACCTGAATGGTGATATACTAAATATATCTTGATATTTTTTCTTCCCAAAGGTATAAACAAAAAAGCACTTCTGAGTCAAAGCCACATGTCCCAAATGTCACACAGACACCATTATTAACATTCAGCTGTAGATGTACATGAGAAATTGCTCAAATGCTCATCAAATAAATGAATGCTTTTTGCCTCCATAACAAAAGACTCACAGCTGTGCTATTAAAATGTAAACAGAAACGATACAGAGCAAAAATAGCAAAAGGCTGACTTCTTCTTTAAAAAGCCCGTCTGCAGTGAAGTAGACTTTACTCAAGTGCTTCCTCCTGTGTAAGACAACAAAACATGTAACCAGACTGAATGAACAAACTTCCATCCTTCAGTCAGCAGGATTTCAGCCAGCTCAGTAAATTCACAGACATATGCGCTGCTGTATCACAGCAACGGGCCCACCCGCTCAATGCGGGGTCGTATCCACCGGCTGCATCACGAGGACACGAACAGACCCACTTCCGCTATTAAGGTCATGTGACTTACGGTACACACCAATACCCAGGTACTCTTGGGGGTCTGGGCGATGCCAAAGCGTCTGAACGGACGCTGTACGAAGCCTGTATGTACACAAAACACGGCGATAGCGGAGGATTACAGGCTAACAGACAACTCTCCAAAAGTCGCAGACGTCACCGGCAAAACTCGCTAAATTTGTCGCTAGTCGCTTTTTGGAAAAAGAGTCGCTAGGGGGCCCGAAAAGCCGCTAGATCTAGCGACAAAGTCGTTAAGTTCATAGACATATACACGTCTATGGTTAAGTTGGCAACACTGGCCTCCAGACGCCATTTCCTTTATGGGCCTCCAAACGCCTGTAAAAGTCTTCATGTCCCTAGAACCAATCAGAATGCAAAATCGGACCATGTGACTTCGAGCATTTTCTGGCCGCGCTGAGCAGCTAGGGGCGGGGTCTAGCATCTACTATTCTGTTACTGTTAAAATAAATGTGCTGCCATTTTGTGCCACTGCAGTTGTACTGTGTGAATCTATGTTCAAATCTTTTTATCACAGTCTGATATTTGGGCCTTTTGCCGTCATTTACACTGGGCAGAGGACGAACTGAAGTTTTGCCTCAAAAAAAAAAAAATTTCTTAAAAAGTAGGTAAATTACTATATTTACATTTTTGAAAAAAAGGCAGGTAAAATTAAATTACTAAAATTTACCAAGGGATCCAGATAAAAAAACAAACAAACAAAAAAAGCTCTTTTAAACAAAAAGTGTTCCGGCAGATTTAAAGGGTTTTGCATCTTTGCATCTTCATGTTTCTATATTAATTTAGGATTGTGCTAATTGTGTATTACAGTATTTGCATATATTGATTACACATAGTTGGATCATAAAAATCATACCTCATCTCTTAATGTATTTCAAAATAAAGTTCAAATGCAGAGCTTGAATGAGATTCATCTACATATTTGTTGGTGTTTTAATCCACAGCTTAATTAAGCCAACCGTTTTTCTCCTCTTGGTGCCAATGGGATACCTGCTCAGCTATACCCTCTCTCTGAGTGCAGCATCCCCAGACAGCTCAGCACACAACAGCGGAAACTTTATACACTAAACTTATAAACTTTATACAAGGATAGCAGTGGAAAGCTTTTGTTTACTACACACACTTCACTTGCATTTATTGACTATTAATGACTGGGTGGAATATTTTGTAAAATAAATGTATTCAAACAACAAGCTTGTGTCATCAGTTTGAATCTGAATGGTGTCAGATGCCATATATTTATCATTAATGGGGTTTTCAGTTGTTTTTAATAGTCCACACTAAAGTATTCCTGTAGGTTCACCTCTAAATGTGACCTAAATGAGAGCTTTAAAGGCCTCTGCCTGTACAGTGCTGCCAGATCTCTGCTGTTTCCCAGAACTTAAAAACCAGAGCTGGACCGTGAAACTCAGAATGCAAATATTGTTGAACCCGTACCGTGATATAGCGCAGTCATATACTCACATTGCACAAGAACTTGACCACACCCTCTGGCCGGTTGATACCCATCAACATGATCTTGTAGCTGAGCAGGATCTCCAAGGCCACAAATACCAGGATCTTACAGGAGCCACTGATCACCTTGTCCCAAACCCTAAAGTCAAGCAGAGACCATAATCAGACCAGGAAAAGTAACTTAAGTGTTTAGTACTGCTGCCTCACAGCAAGAAGGTCCTGGATATAAACTTGCATACATTTTTCCCTCCCCTACAGCTTCAGTTTTGCCAACCATCTAACAACATGCTGAACAGCGTGTCCTAGGACACTCTTGCAGAAGACATTTTTAATCTCAAGGTTTTAATTTACCGGTAAATAAAGTTTAATAAAAATTGGACCTTCCCTCGACAGTCAATCCTTTATAACTACAATTTTTAGGGCATATGCCAAGCTGCTCTGGAGACATGCCACATATTTTAGAAAGGCTCACTGCCACTTTGTAGTGGACTGCAGGATAGTGTAGATTATTCCTGAGGTGAGCCAAGAGCTATGGAATAACCTAAAGTCAGCATTTGTGGCATTTGATTTTTGGAGAATGTGGAACTTTCTGCTACATTTTGGGTGGAAGCACTAAAAATAAATACAGTATCAAAATCTGTAAGAGACTGAGAAACTCCTTACACAGCCTCTCTTCAATACAAATATCTATTTCCTGAAACATGCACAGTCATAAATGTTGGGCTACACTGCACAGACGCTTGTAGAAACCAGATGAACTCTATAACCCAGTAATGGTGACCTTTGACAACCAGTTTAAGGCAAACTAGACAAAGTGCAGCTTCAATGCACCTTTGCACAGACAACATTCACTTATTCATTCACACTGGAAACAACAGAATCAACTGTTCATGTGCACGGAAATTTGCAGCAACTCAGGTGTTGTGACGCTGCTTGTTCTTCGTAAACTATGCTATGAATAATTCTCAGTAATATCAAATGTGGAGAGCTGCAAATATCTTCTGCCATGCATCGAAATTAACGACTTCATGCTTAACCTCCTGAGACCCGAGCTCCCGTTTGCGATGGATTTTTAATTCCTCCTAGATATTTGTGATTAGATGGACCTGATATGTATAAAAATTAAGCTTCCTCTTTGAGCAGGAAGTTGTACTTTGTTACATGGTTGTTACATACTTTTATGGGGGGAAAAAATATCCTCAGATGTGGACAATGGGATTATTTTAAAACTTAACACAACAAAAACATGACTTAACAATGCATGAAACACTATTGAGCAGAATAAAGTATAAGGTGCAGCAAAGCCAAGATGTAATGTCCCCATATGTGGACGCAGGGTCTCAGGAGGTTATAAAAAAAAAATTAAAAAATGCCAGCAAACCAGCCATAAACCTGTCTGACGGAGCTTTCTAAAATCTGTGGAGCCTTGCTGTGCTGCCTCAGTCATAAGACGTTGAAATGAGCAGCTTCTGGAGTGAAAAGCAAACTAACCTCTGCAGGCTGCATTCAGGCAAGCAGCCAGCGAAGCAGCGTCTGAACCAGAGGTTGTAGGGCAGCTGATGCAGGGCTCCACTGTTCTTCAAATGGTTTAGCAGCCGTGGTTCCTCCTGACTCAGATAATGCTCCAGGCTCTTCGGCTGCACCAGGAGGAAAACAGCAAAGTCTTTATTCTAAGAAAATTGCGTGAGATCCAAGCTGCTGGGTCCTGAGAACTTTACCATCATGCTGGAATTTTACAAACTGAATTTGTACCAGGATTCACACTCACTCAATGCAATGACACACTGTCAACGCTACATCAAAATTTGTAGATTCTTCCAATTCTGTTCTATAAACCTGAACTGCCATGAACTGGGCACAGTTCACCTTAAATTGGAAATTAAAAAGCCTTTAAAAACTCATCAGACACAGAAGAACAGCTGTCTTTATGAACACAGCTGCTGGCGTTATTCATAGCCACATGATTACAGCAGGGTGATCTTCAGCTTTATTAAACATCACAAAGATGAGCAGTCTTTTATCCACAGTGCTCATATAAAAACTGACTTAACTGATTTACAAAAACTAATGACAAAAACACACCATCACTGTCCAGCTCTCATCATTTGTCCTCCATTCAAACAGCACAACATGGATTTTGTGACCACAAAAGAAAATAAATTTCTCAAACCACTGTTTTTTGTTCTTTTTTTTGGGGGGGGGGGTCGACACCCAAGTTTTGTACATATCAATTTTATATTACGTTTTCAGACAAATGATTTGTGAAGCCAATCAAACTTTTCTTTTTCTTTTTTTTTAAAAAAAAGGTACCTAACTCAAAGGATGAACCACTGTTGTGTCTACACATGGCAGACCAAAAGAACCAATTTTAAATTGTATCTTTAATGACTTTGTCACTAAACACCTGCCACAAACACATAATTTATTCCCACTCCTACAAAAAGAATGAAAGGGTGGCTCAAGACTTTTGCACACTATTGTGTATATGTTTGGGGGATTCAAGAAGTCCACTTATTGGATTTATTTTTACAGATTTGCTTCTTTGAAGCATATTCCTTCCTAATGAAAGAAGACACACTTACAAGGTGAGGTACCGAGTCTCCAAACTTTGTATGGAACTGATTGACGAAACACTTGATGAGCCAGTAGCAGTCAACAGGATCATCTACAATCTCTTCCATGGCCCGGCTAATGGAAAGAAAGTCTTCATTCTCTTCATCCTGGGAAAAACAACGACACATCAGCAGTACAACATAGACCCAGTGAGTAAAGAAAGGCAGCAAATCAAATCTGCACTTGTTACGTGGCCAAAGAATTCCATTGTTGCTTAGTAAACAAACAGCTGTATGTCGCAGCTCAGTGGTGACAATATGTCAGTGTGACATTAATCATTAATGTAATTATCAACTTGTGTCAGATTTGTCATTTTTCTGTTTTGTGCTACAGTTATTTTTCCATAAATGAGCTGCTTTTTTAAGAGTCTACAGCTTGGTGTCAGTCTAAAAGACAGTTGTTGAACAAGAAACGCTGGGACGCTAAAGTTACAGCTCTACCTCTGGAAGTGGGCGATAGGGTCCTGGTGAGAAATCTGAGTCTCAGGAAGAAACATAAAATCTCAGATAAATGGGAGTCTACTGTGCACGTTGTGGTCAAGCAGCCGGATGAATCCATCCCAGTCTATCTGATCAAGCCTGCCGATGCAGAAGGTAGAGAACGAGTCTTGCACCGTGACATGCTTCTTCCTTGTGGGTTTCTGCCTGTGAATTTGGAAGCTGGGACATCACACTTTAAGCAGGGGTGGATGTAACCCAGCTGTACTTTAGCTTCAATGCTGTAAGTGTTTATTTGTCATAACAGTATCTATGTAAGATATGTTAAGATCATCTTGTGGGACAGTCAACTTGGAAGTTAATCCTGGCGGGAGGGGCTAAGAGCTCACTTGGTCTGTGAGTCGCACAGAGCAAACTTGTGTGAGCCGTCATAGAGTTTTATATGCAACAAACCTGAAGTTGTATTCATCATCCTGCTAGTGTGGAGACGTTCGTTTTGGGTTCCCGAGTGGAACGGCCAGGGCTACGCAGGAGAGGGAGCGGCTACGTTCACGTGAGCCTCTGGATCACCGAGTATTTGGAACCAAGTACGCACAGACACACTTCACACATATAGAGCTCTATTTTCTTTTATTGCTGGCCAGCTATTTTATTTTATTCATAGACTATTCCGAACTTCTACTGAAGTACTTTTGGAGACCTATGCTCTTATTGTGGATTATATAAACATTGGTGCTTTGAACTGCAGAGACCGAGAAAGAGACTATATGATCGTGGGGAATATACTACATGTCTCATAGTTTGACACATGCTGTGTTAATGAGAGTGTTGTAATTAAATATACGATCTGTTATTTTTTTTTCTTTTCTTTTATTTGTAAGTTGTATACATTTTCATTTCAGGGATACCCGCTTAGCGGTGAATTTATGTTATGGTTAGAGTTAAGTTTCCTTTCAAATCATATATGCATGTGCAATATATGCATCAAAGAAAGTTGAATATATAAAGAAAACATATTTGTTTATAATAGGTTACAATTATAAACTCAAGAAAGACTTCAGTGTATATGAATAATCAGGGTTGTATTCACAGAGTTTATACAGGAATCCTAGAGTTCAATTTACTACCTTTTACTACCTCTAAAATATTTTTCTACCAGCACGAAATGGAGCAGCAGCCTTTTTTGGGGTGGCGGTGGATTCACAGCATTAAGCCATGTAAGATGATAGCCCATCTCTCACCAAAGACAAAACTTTATCCCACCACCTTGTTTGGTATCATTTTTTCAGCACCACCTCATGTGTGTGACTGTATAATTATTCTTTCATTTTGACATACTGTATTAACACATTGGACTTATAATCACATAAAAACATAAAATCTGAGTAGAAAAAGTTAGATTTTTTTTCACTGTAAAAATCACAAACATACTTATCAAATTATTTTTACAATTAAAATGCAAATATAAGTAGTACATTTTCAAAACTTGTGTAAAAATATAATAAAGTTATATACAACTATTCACATTGAAATGCAAGGAAAGGCGTTTTTGTGTACAACCATTTGCAGAGCAATCAGGACTCACACTAAGATGCTAGACAAAGTATTTATGCCACCTCAACAAACAGTTTCTGTCCTCCACAAGACTGAGGGGCCCATCACAGGCAAAACTTGCCAGTAATGTCTCTTTTACCACTTTTTCACCTGCTCCTCAGCAGCCAAATGCATCGTCTTACCGCATCATTTTCTGATTGGTTGATATGGTGCATTTTTCCACCAACAGGAAAGCGTTGTCAGGAATTATTTTGCTTTGTTTTGATTAGCAAGCGCTTCCTGTTAGCGAAACTCACGTTTTCGCCATTTATTTCTCCACAAAACGCGCATCGAAGGTGAGGACAATATACAGGAAAAAGCATGGCATAAATTATTGGGCGCAACTCTGGTTTTACTTGGCCTATCAACGTAATTTAAAAACTGGTACATAGTTTGAAGTCTGCACTTTCGATTCAAGGCAGCAGCATCTCGATGCTACGTCATCTCAAATCGGCAATGTCATTTTGACGCGCGTCCGTGGACTCCAGAGGGTTAAGCCAGTCTTTGAATGCCGGGTCATGGAGCCAAAGTTGTGAAAACTTACATTTTCCCATGACGGGGCACAAAATGACTCCGCGTAGCGCACAGCAGATCGGACAGCAAAACCAATCGAGTCTATCAACATCAGCTCAGGTCCTGCTGAGTAGTTATACTTCTATACAGATTTTATAGTTAAACGAACTTAAAACAAAAAGTCTGCATCAATGGAAAAGTCAAAATATATTTAAGGGTGATCAAAAATTTACTACCAAGTCAAATTCTGTTTCTTACCTTTTACTGCCTTTTAATAGCATTAATTTGAGCTAATTTCATTTACTACCTTTTACTACCCTGCGGAAACCCTGTATTCATTTATTTTAAATCAACTAGAAGCAGTGAACTCCTGACTCCTTTTTGGTGATTTTTCAGTTGTTTTTTGTTTTTTTTGTCGTTTGCCCATCTATGGTTGGCTTATCTCTCCTATGGATCAGAAGCGAAACCTTCCTCCTGAGAACTTCTGACCTTCACACCCTTCATCAACAACCATCTCTACACAAATTAAGGGAAAGAAAAAATAAAAAGGAAAAAAATTATAACTCTCATCCATACACACAAAATCTGTCTCTTCTGTCTCACACAAACTTAGATTCACATGCACACACACACACACACACACACACACACACACACACACTTTGACTCAGATACACACACATATCACGCACACCAAAGCTGAAGTATTACAAAAACAACTGATAGAACCGCTGGAAAATTATCCTATTCATTTAAACTTCATTCCTATTTAACAATGTCATATTTATAATGGGTGTACCTACTTTCTATACTTTATTATGGCATTAAAAAAAAAAACAAGCATTAGTTTTTTGTGTGTCAGTGTTGGTGAGTTAAATGAATTAGCATTTAAATTTAATCTTTCAATGTAAATTCTGCATATAAATTGGCCCACATGGCAAACAGTGACATATCAGTAATTATCTAATAATTTGCCTCAAATTCATTTAAAAAAATGTGGATTTCATCCCTTCAGGGTCAAATCCAGTTCCAGTCAATGAAGCTCTTACTGCAAAAATTTTTTTAAAAAATCACTGGATCAGGACAGGTAATAGTTAAGTATGCAGGTAAGTTTCCTTTCAAATCATACATGCATGTGTAAAGAGGAAGATGACATCATACAATCATCTGTGATGCATGCTCCAGTCCAAAACAAGAGATTTAGGTATTGGACAAGGATGGTACATTGCCATCAACCCTAAATAAATTACATTCTGTTGTTATGAATATGAATTTAGTTTTCATTCTTTAATAAGCTGACATACTGGTTACATCAGCATCTTATCTAATCATATCTTTTAAATACATGTGGCATGCATGAGCTGATTAGAAACCCTCAAACATCAAGCAATACATCTGAGCATCTACACAAACATACAAGATTGTCATCTCTAAAGAATGCAGTGTGTAGCATCCCCGACTGAATGATGGCCTCTTATACTGATAGTTCACAGAAATTTTATTGTTGACTTGAATTCTTGAAACCTTTTGTGAACACACCGTAAGAGCTAGGAAACAAATAAATCAAAGATTACTATCTTAAACTGAAAACACTGATTTAACATACATTTTACTCACACATAAACCATAATTTGTACATCAGATTTGAGCTGCTGATACTCTTACTGTTAAAATAACATACAATGATAACAAACTACAGCATCCCCATTCACTGTAACACATTACGATCGCTAGCATACCGCTTCTCATTACTCCATATACGGACGCGATCAAGTAACAATTTGAGTACACAGAACTTATTGTCTGAAATAAACATTAACAAACCTTGTGCCACTGTCAGCCAGGTGCTTATTAACCTTGATAACGTTCATATTTCTTTGTTACAGGCATACTTTTACCATCGTAATTCCGACATTACTACCGAGTCCCTTTTCCTGTTTGGGCGGAAGTTCATCTTTCAAAATAAAAGCATAAACTTCTAAACAAGATTGCAGATTCACCCATACAACAAACTTAATATTTACCAAAGGAGTAAATGAAAACACTGCTGAAACACGTCTAACAATTTGAAGGTCATTTACACAGTGTACTGGGCCTCTTAATGCTGATCCTACTCTTCTTCCAACCTGACTTAAACAAGACCTTTTCCTAAGTAACTGTTTCATCTACAGTTACATTGGTATTAATGTAACTGAAGAAATTCTGACGCAACCCCAAAGAGATCCGTCTGCTCCTGGATTCAAATTGGGAACCTTTTGCTTGCTAGGCAAATGTGTGAACCACTATGCTATGGATCCACTTTATTAATGCATAATAAAAAATAAGGTAAAGGCACATATGTCCCTTTTGCTTGTGAGTACTATTACAGTGTGCTACATGAATGCTTCCTCCAGCAGATCATGTGTGTAAGAAAGTGGGAGCTAAAAAGTTACCAAACAACACTGATGCTATGCTAATGTGGTAAATTCAAGAGCTATAAATATATTAAACATCTCACTTAATGCATATGTTGTAGTATTATTACTATTTTTAATGAAAACATTCAATCAAATTTGATTCCACACTGAAATCTTTTTGTTCTGTAGCAGATTTACATTCAGAAAACCTTCATTTACATGTATGAATACATTAATATCAGCTATAAGTTTCTTGTTATTTTTTAAATGTGGTCAGTTGAAGATTCCGTGGCTTTGAAAATCAAAGGCTGCAGCCTTTGATTTTCAAAGCCACGGAATGTAGACTGTTGTCAGACTGTAAGAAGAGTGAAGAGAGAGCAGTTAGCAGTTAGCTTTACCAAACCTTTGGCGTAACAACATGAAAAATCAACGCTGGTAAAAGTGACGGCATCAGACATGTCCTCCAACGTACATGCTCAAGACAAGTTATCCCCAGGAAGCTATCTCACTTCCAAATTCTCCAACTACAAAGTATTAACTATCCTTGGAGAAGGGACTTATGGCAAGGTTGTCAAATGTGTCAGGATGGCTGACAAGAAGATCGTAGCCATCAAAGTCATGAAACATAAAGACTCAGAAGGGACGACAAACAGAGAGGTACAAACTGCTCTTTACAATTCCTCTTTCAAACATATGTGCAGTGGATGTGAAAACTGTATTTGCAGAAATACTTATTGTGCAGTACAAATGTCAAAGTAATGTAAAACCCCTCTGTGACCTCTGTTTCCAGGTGGCTGTGCTACGCAAACTCTGCATGCATAACGGCCACAAACACAACTTGGTTGAATGGTATCAAGTTTTTGTGGATAGAGGCCATGCATGTCTGGAGTTGGAGTATCTTGACAAAAGTCTTTATGACTTCATGCAAGAATGGCATTTCCAGCCACTCAGTTTAAAGGGAATTCGACCAATAGTCGTGCAGGTATGTTTGACTCCTATTCTCCATATTAATGGATGCTTTGAAAATGGATACTGATCAAATTTTATGGTGACATTTTCTTTGGTATCTTTCAGATTGCAATAGCCCTGAAACACCTCAAGTCTATTGGAATCATACATGCAGATCTCAAATTAGAGAATGTAATGTTAGTCAATCACCAACAAGAGCCATACAGAATTAAAGTGACTGACTTCGGCCTGGCTCATCACACCTCAGGTGCCACAGTGGGCTCTTGCTTTCAGTCTTGTCCATATCGGTGAGTAGCTGGACTCAAATCTGATCTCTGACTCACACACTCACACAAACCTCCTGAGTCTGTGCTTTCTGTTAGGAGTTTCTCAGCTGTGGTACAAATCAGATTTCTCCAAATGATCACGATTGACAACAAATGTAACAATTACAATCATTGCTCTCTGTCCTCCATCAGGTCCCCAGAGATTATGCTAGGGCTTCCGTTTACAGAGGCCATAGACGCTTGGTCTCTGGGAATCATTGCTGCCTGTCTGTACCTCGGTTCCCTGCTGTACCCCGGTACATGTGAATATGATATGGTGAGTAAACAGCACCCCTAAAGTCTGTTTTTTGCTTGACTGAAATATATATGACAAAAGTCTGTGCTGGACTCCCAGTTTGACTACATTTTCTGTTGTATTTACAGATGAGATACATAGTAGAAACCCAAGGAAAGCCTGGAGACAAGATGTTAAACTCTGGGCAACAGACTTCCCATTTTTTCTACAAAGAGTTTAATTCCACCACCAGCAACTGGAAACTCAAGGTACTGACCACTTCACCATTGCTCTCTTTACTCCTGCATGCCAGTCTCTAAACTCATTTGCAATCTACTTCTTTTCTAACCCTCGATTTTTAACATATTGTCAAATATTTTGTTCTGAGTGCTCATTTGTCCAACTCTACAATTTGCTAACAAGTTCCCTATCTTTTCAGACACCTGAACAAGTTTTCCAGGAGTCAGGAATTTGGTTCATAGAGAGAAGACAAAGAAAGTTTACCTCTCTGAATGACCTCTTACATGTAGGTACAATTTGGCCATTTAGTGGGCAAAAAAAGGGGGAAAAACCCAAGTCTGCAGAGAACATAAAACACTCCAGAAAGTCTTTTTGGTCAACATTTGTTGCTTTCTTCATTTTTCAGCTCCGGGAACCTGGGCATGAGACATATGCTGATAAAGTGGCAGAAATGGGTGATCTCTTGATGTTCGTTGAAATGGTGAAAGATCTGCTTCAGCTTGATCCTGAAACACGGATTACACCCCAACAGGTGCTGGATCATCCCTTTGCAAAAATGAGCCACTTGGCGCATTTCTACCACCTCAGCTCCTAGTAAGTCAACACTTTTTATTGAGAACGATTGTTCTCCCTTAACCTCCCACTGCGCACACACACACACACACACACACACACACACACAGACATGTACGACACATTTCCCCACAGTAGTACAAAGAAAGGATGTATACCCTCTAAGCTTTAACTTAATTCTTAACAGCTTTAAATTTACGTAGACACAACCTTGGTTGGACAGTAACACAACATTCCCCTCTTAACTCCTAGGTAAAAACAATAAGGGTGTACTTAGTTTTTCACACACTTGTCATGGTATAATACGGCATGCTTTGTAGTTCATCTGGGGTTGTATTTGTCCCCATTTTAATCCCTGATAAGGACCGGATGCAACCCTTTAATTGAAAGAAGATTTTTTTTTTTTTACCATGACTGTATGTTGTATATCTCACTTTATGTGAAAATATTGTATCCATATGAGTGAATAATTTTGCATATTGAATGATTCACTGTCTTGCAGTGTAAAGTCCTGCTATCAGCACACAAAGATCTTTGAGAAAAAGAGCACAAAGTCTCCAGTGTCTTCAGATAGTGGGACAGGGGTGAGTGGGTCTCTGCAGCAGCCCGTCTCTGAGACCAGACAACCTGCCCAACAGCAGCTTCCTCCCCCTGCAGCTGAGAGCAAAATCCTAGAGAGGCCCCCTTCCTCCAGGACCAAGAGCCAATCCCAACAAAACTGTCCTCCGCCTGCAACTCAGAGGAGCAGACCCAACTGCTTCAGGCCCAGTGACTGTCAAACTGCCCAGACAGTTTCAGTCAAATCAAACTTAAAAAGAAAGAACCGTGATGAAAAGGACACCAGTCAGTCAGTAAAAAGGAGGATGACTGACTGCAAACATGTGGATGAAAAAATAACCCCCTCTTCCAAATATGAGAGGTCAGACCACTACCAAAACAAATTCCACTATTCTCTTGGAACATCCCGCTCAACCAACAGGACCCAGCGTTCCACTACATGGAACAAGAGGAAGATGGATCATGGTGAAACTGCCTTCCACAGCCCACATAAGAGGGCCAGAAAAGGCCATCGTGACAGCTGGGGCAGCTTTTCCTTTTACAGCCGTCAGATAGATCCACAGCACAGTTGGGCTGATCACCGCCGCTGCAGAGAAGCAAAGGGAGGAGCAGCAGTGCGCCAATCCCATTTTTCCCGCAAATCGCTGGCATCATGACGATTAAGCAGCAGTGGGTGGCAAGTTCCAAATACTGTAGGGTCTTTACCTTTCAGTATAAATGTTGGGAATTGGCTTTACAGAAAATTTGAAATTGAATAAAGCCACACAAATCTAAAAGAAAACTGTGTCCTCATCATTGTAATAGTCAGGAAATTAAATAAGACCATTTAACATTTGTCAAAGTGTTTCACTGTGTTGGTGATATTTTTTACTTTGAAGTACTATTGCAGGAAGTACTCAGTACTTCATACTCAAGTGTATAACATAACAGTGCAACATTAAAGCATCATTTTTTTGTTGTTTAAAAGAATAATCAGCGTGCACTGTTAAAATAGCATCTTTATCAGGTTAGCGATGTTCTCAAAAGGTGTATTTGAGGCTTTTTTCCATAGAACGTACTCACTGATGCTGCATCCGTCATTTTGCATAAGAAAGTTGAATATATAAAGAAAACATATTTGTTTATAATAGGTTACAATTATAAACTCAAGAAAGACTTCAGTGTATATGAATAATATGAATAATCAGGATTGTATTCAACTAAAGGAAATTTTGGTCAACTAAAATTGTCCTCTTCATCCAAATGATTGCTCGTGATGGCATAAATTGCATATACAGTAACACAACACACCTGTTAAGGCACCAGCAGGTATTTCTTTGTCATCATACACACAATCCATTATTGTTTCATGCACTTTATCGTACCGGGAGTGAGGCCTCGGAGCATCGCGGGAGGGTCTGGCTCTCCAACTGGAACATGCGTAAGTAGACGTGGGTGGAAGGTGTGGCGGAGCTAATGTATCTCATCACTTCCAGGGCTTCCAGGATGTCCTGGTACTGCTCTTTCCTGTAGCTCCCAACCAAAGCATGAGAGTCACTGTGTGGAGGCAGGATGCCTGAGGGAACAGATGAACTGTAATTCAGAAGTGTATCCACATACATTTAATCAAACTGGTTCTTTCTGGTCAACACAGAGTGTTCAGCTGTGCTGATCAAGTTAACCTATATTATAAATTTATTATAAACAGGTTCCACATAAGAGGAAAGAAATAAGATCAAAGTGAACTAAACATACATTACATGCAGCTCTGTAGCCCTTCATGTTTATACTGTGTATCACAATTATCTCATGATAAACTGAAAATTTACTAATATTTTAGATCCATAAAAAAAAACATTGAAAACAAATGTGCTGTGCAATACTCGAGTGATTACCTCGTGTCCTGCCCACACTGTCCCCAGCAACTCACGCGCCAAGTTTGAAGCAGATCAGATTGTTGATACACGCGAAAAACAAACAGAGGTTTGATGACTTATTAAAACAATCAGCCATCAGGTCTCTCAGTAACTTTCGGCCAGTGGCCCTGACACCGGTGGTGATGAAGTGCTTGGAGCGACTCATCCTGGGTCACTTGAAGAACAGCATCCCCGCCTCCTTGGACCAGCAGCAGTTTGCCTACAGGGCAAACAGGTCAACCAAGGATGCTGTCGCTGTCACTGCCCCTCCACTTTGGCCTGACCCACCTAGACCAGCGAGATGGCTATGTGTAGATGCTATTCATTGATCATAGCTCCACCTTCAACACTATCTCCCCCCCACAAACTCACCATCAAGCTGGACCTCCTGGGCCTCAACACACACCTGAGCAGCTGGACTTCCTCGGCAGCAGACCACAGACTGTGCGCATGGTGGAGGAGGTCTCCTCCAGCATCACCCTGAGCACCGGCGCACCACAGGGCTGTGTGTTCAGCCCCTTCCTCTTCTCCCTCTACACACAAGACTGCAAACACATCCACGAGACCAACATCATCATAAAGTTTGCAGATGACACCATCGTGGTAGGCAGGATCACATCCAGTGATGAGGCTGCCTACAGAACAGAAGTCGAGAACCTGGAGAGCTGGAGCCCAGAGAACAACTTGATCCTCAACGCAGCAAGGACAAAGGAGCTGATCCTGGACTTCAGGAGACTGAGGCCCCATGTCCACTGCCCGATCCCAATCAGCGGCGAGAGAGTGGAGGTCATGCAGAGCATCAAGTACCTTGGGGTCAGCATCAGCCACAACATGACCTGGACCGTCAACACCACATTGACGGTCAAGAAAGGTCTCCAGAGGCTTCACTTCCTGAGGTGCTTGAAGAGAGCGTGACTTCCACAACAGCTGCTGGTGAGCTTCTACAGGTAAGCCATCCAGTCCATCCTCACATACTATATCTCAGTATGGTACTCTGGCTGCACCGCAGACAACAGGAAAGGTCTCCAGCGCATCATCATGACTTGATGAGACTAGAGGACATATCCAGGACACGCTGCACCAGGCAGGTCACAGGGACAGCGCACATCCTGGACACTGCCTCTTCACCCTCCTGTCTTCTGGGAGACACTACAGAACACTGTACGCCCGGACCTCCAGACTGAAACAGCTTTTACCATAGAGCTGTCACACTACTGAACACAATATCAAACCCAACAGACTATAGCTCCACCTTCACGTCCACCGCACCACTTTACCACACTGCACTGAGTTTTTGTAAATAAACCGGTTATTGCCATTTTCACTGTAAGCACAAGATCCTTATTTATATTTGTATTTATTATGTTTGCACCTGGAGGATGGCTCAAACAAAATTTCATTGTGCATTAACAATATAGATATCTTATTATTTATTGTTTCTACCCATCTAGCCCCATCTGCACAGTGGAGGAAGGTGACAGCACTTCTGATAATACGACACTTACCCAGCATAACTTTCCACACATGGATCCTATACATGGAAGGGAGGGGGAACCTCTGACTGAAGGTGCTCAGCTTTTCTAGATCTGTAAGAGAGCAAAAATACAAAAACAAACAAACAAACAAAAAAACAATTAATCCATAAATAATATTTATTGAATCTCAATCATTGAAAATAATGTCTCTCAATTTTCAAGTCAGACTATGCTAAGCAAAGAATGACTCTTAGGCTCAAAACATGGAAATACGAAATGTTTGAAATGAGGCATTGCAATCAGACACTCAGCAGCTCTTTCTGGAAACTGGATTAGTTGTATCCAGAACATAAACAGGCAGACTAAAAGTCAGCACACCATCAAAAGATTAAGCTTCGTTCATTGAGAATTAAAAAATCTTTACAGATTTAAAATTTGCAAAGATCTGTAGCCCATCTCCTTCAATGTTTTTCATGCCATGCATTCACAGAGGTTCCCCTGCATAACTCTGGTTGCAGTGAGCAGTTCCTTAAGTTACTGCTGCCTTCCTCCCAGCTTGAAGCAGTCTCCCATCAGACTCCTCCCATCAGCAAGAGAACTGCTCCCCAGCAGTATTGGTGTGCGATACTGGAAGATTTGGTATCGATCAATACCAAGTAAATACAGGGCCAGTATCGCCGATACTGATACCAATACTGAATAATTATGAAGATTTTTCATGACGTTTAAGTGTTTTGTGATATTTTTTTCTTTACTTTGGATCATTAATTAGTTAAAAGCCAGAATAGAATTGGGCAAAGTTTATGGGTAAACAGAAAATACTTTATCAGAATAAAAGTTTTTGTTCTGAAACAATAGAACAGCAACAAAACAATTTTCCTCATACATTGTGATGTCTGGATTTTTTTCTTAAATAAAGTGTACAAAATGATTATTCAATAACAAATTAAAACTTTTTTCAGGTAGAGTGATTAGAAAGTATAATACAAAAATGTAATAAAAAATATCCCTTCATTCAATAATTTTCTGGATTTTTTTCTTAAATAAAAAAGCTGTACAAAATTATCACTATCACTAATTATCATTATAAAACATTTATGATTCCGGCCCGCCCCTACTTCCGGCCTTTGATTTAATGTTAAAAATATTAGACAATTTGGCCCTTTAAGTTGCTTTTTGACATTTCAATAACTTCTCTTAATTGGAGGGGAAAGCGAAATATCAAAAAAGTAAGTTAAAGTGCCAAATTGTCTAATAGTTTTTTTTACATCAAGCCGGAAGTAGGGGGCGGGGCCGGAAGTGGCCCGCGGGCCGGGAGTGCTGACAAATTCCTTTTTTGCCCCAAGTAAAATGTGTTACATGTCACGTGACAGTATAACGTCAAAACACTGCAGGGAGGGGAGGAGCAAAGTGTGCCTGCTCTGTGCTGTGAAAGGAACGGCACTTAAACAGTCAGATCGCATCTTTGATGAAACTGCAACACTGCATACAGGAGAGAAACTGAAGCTTAAGTATCGATCTTATTACACTAGTATTGATCAATATCAATGCCAAGGTTGCTATCGATATTTGAATCGATCCGCCCACCACTACCCAGCACATATTTTCTCTTTTTCGGACCTCAGCTTCAGTAAAGCTCAGAGATGCTGTGTGGGAGAATTAAAGCAAATCACCAACAACAACCACGCCACGTTCAAAGTCACTTAAATCACCTTTCTCCCTGTTCCGATGCTCAGTTTCAAGTTCAGCAACTCGACTCGACTTTGTCTACATGCATCGAGTTGCTGCCATGGGATTAGCTGATGAGATATTTGCGTTAATGCACAGCTGAACAGGTATGCCTAATAAAAGGACCGGTGAGATGATGTCATCATAGCTCAGAGAGATGATGATGTTTTCATGGTGCTCTGGCTGTTTAGCTAGCGAGAGGCTTTACATTGATATTACTGCTGGCGGTCTGTTACCCACCCAGGGGATTGTCTTTGAGCAGGATCTCCAGCGACTTCTTTTCCTCCACTCCTCTGAAACCCACTTTCTCATAATATGCAGAGCGGAAATTTCTCTGGGGGTCGTCAGCCATGGTGTCTCCTGGACAGTGAAACACGGATATTTCAGACCAACGAAAAACAAACCTTAAGTATGAGGCTGTGACGACGACGCTTTGCAGCTCACAAACGCAGTGAACCTGCAGACTCGTACCTGGATGTTTCAAAGCGTTTCCAGCTCCCGCGACCCTGAACTGGAAGAAAATGCGTGGAAAAAATGGAGGGATGCAAGTCCGACACAGTGACAGCTGTTTGCTACATAACTTTAGCCAACAAGCTAACGTTAGCCTAGATACAGCTAACCAGCTCAAAGCATGAAATACTCAGAAGTTCAAATGATCTGCGACACTATTAAATACAATAAAAGCGGCACAGACACTGATAAACACCAAAGTTTGACAAATAAATTAATAATCAGTTCCGGGTGCCATGCGACGTGATTGTGAAACCTCTTCCTGGCGATACTATCAAAATAAAATTTAAACCAACGTTCCTAAAATGGGAAAATATACATTCATAATAAACGTATACATTCCTACGCGTCTCTCGCGCCTTACTTTCCTTTAACATTATTAGTAAATTTACAAGACAGAATGGCATAAATCGAATGGAAACTACACTAATACAGGCACAAATAAAGCAAGTTTAGTTTTAAAAAATACATAATTGAGTTTAAAAAGGGGGGATACAGTTCAATTTATAGTACACAGGGTTAGGGGTTATCTTTATAGTTCAGGCCCTTGATCAGTTTGCAAAGCCCAACCGTATTCTTGTGAGTCATGCATTTTAGAGATGTTTCATGCACCCTGCCTTGGGTGGGGACTGGCTAGTTGTTCGGGGCTGGGCTGGCTGCTTCCCTGGGTTGCCACTGGTTCTGTGCTGGTACCCGCTCTCCCACACTAGGTGTCCATGTATGGTACTCGTCTGTGTGTGTGTGAGTGTAACTGGTGCACTTGTGGGCATGTGCGTGCGTGTGTGTATGGACAGTTGGGCCTGGGTCTGTGGCTTGCTGAGCCTTGGCACCTGTGGGACACGGTTGTGGAGGGGCCAGAGTTACCCCTCCATATCCCTCCACGCTGCTCCCCGCTGATCGTCACTGCCGCCCCTGGGGTGTGGGTCCCGGGATGTGTGGCCGAATGTCATGGCGTGGTTTTTGACCCACTTCCTTGGTGGCTGTGGCCTGGGGGTGGCTTGGACCGCCTTGGCTTTGAGTGGGGTTCTGCTGGGTGTCGGGCCATTCTCAGGCGCTTGGGGCCTCGGGGGCTGCATGCTCGGCTCCTGCTGGGGGTGCCAACCTGCGGGGGGGGGGGCTGCTCATTGCCTCTGGCTCGCTGGACTCTTGCCCTTTGGCTGTGGGTGCTCTGTCTGGGGTCCCACCCCTTCCTCCTCTGGGATGACGCGCGGTTGCCTTCAGGATGTGCAGCCTCAGGTCTTCTGATGGTCCGGGTCCACTGGGTCCTCTCCTACTCGCCTCTGGATCGTGGGGGGCATGGTTGCAGTTTCTTACCCTCATTATTGAGTGCATTCCATGACAGAGACACATACACACACATTACTGCAAACAGCAAGATTGTGTTTGTGTGTGTGTGCGTGTGTGTATGTATAAATATGTGAATATGTGTATGTAAGTATATCTACTTTTTTCGATTATTTTTTTCCCTTTCTCCCCTTTGCTTCTCTCCTCCTCTCCTTATTTTATTTTTTTTATTTTCCACTCTTTCCTATCCCCTTCCTTATTGCCTGTCAGCTCTGGCATAAATAACTAAATAAAAAATAAACAAATAAATACAAATACAAACATTAACAAGAATAGCCTATAGGAAACTTATAGAGCTGTTTTTGTAAAAGCAAATATGTCTGATACATCAGCACATTCGGATCATTATTCCGATTGCAAAAACTGCCAGACATGACGGGCTAAAAAAAATAAATAAATAATAAAAAAAAAAGATATGTGAAATAATGACAATGCTCCTTACGAAACACATGGCAATTTGATTTTGCTTTCAAAAATTGGCTTTTATGGATAAAACATTTTCCGAGAATGATCATTGAATTAATCGCCATGTCATGTAAAGGATCTTTCACAATTACACCAAATACAACACTTTCCTTTGTTAAATGAGAGAAATGGACCGACTTAGAGAACCAGTAACACAGATCATCCCAAAGGAGATCTGCAAAATTGGTCCAGCTATTTGTTACATAACTTCAGCTAACAAGCCAACGTTGGCCTAGATACAATTAACCAGCTCAAAGCATTAAATACTTAAAAGTTCTACACTATTAAATACAATTAAAGTGGCACAGACACTGAAGAAATAAATTAATAACCTGTTCTAGGGCTGGGCAATATGGACCAAAAGTAATATCTCGATATTTTTTAGCTGAATAGCGATATAAGTCACCAGCGGGGTCTGAAAAGCCATTAAATCTAGCAACTAAGTTGGGAACACTATATCGATATAAACGATATTGTCTCATCTTATATCGCGTATGAAAATATATTGATATTTTTTTAAAAATCGGAAAAAAAGCCCTAACCTGCTCCAACTGTGATGCTATGTGGAAGATGAGAGCATTTTAGCACCCCCTAGTGGTTACCTTAAAGCGTGGTCAGTCAAATTTACCACAACATGAATGGTATTCTTTTTCTATTGGTTGTTTCTGATCACATGTGGGTGGGTATTACTTGAGTGAGGGATTTTGCACAGTGAGGTGTTCCCTTTATTACTTCCTTATACCGATACTTTTTAATAATATAGATACTTTATTGATCCCGCACGGAAAATTATTGTGTAACAGCAGCGAGAAGGATATAATATACAGTAGCTAAACATCAAAGTGAGAGTGCCAATGATTGGTATTAAACTATACATATAGAAACAAAAATAGATTTAAAAAAAAAATTAATAACATAAAAAATGTACTTACAAGAGAGTAGTGCAAACCGCATTGATAATAATATAATATGTAATATATACACTATAAATCAGAGTGTGTACAAAAAGAATCCAGAGGATAGCAGCAAGAGGATATAATACGAAATTTGTGTGTTGGACCTGACAGGTGTGTTCGCCTGACACAGAAAGAAGAGTTATTATACAGTTTTATGGAGAATGGTAGGAATAATTTCCTGAAGCGTTCTTTGTGGCAGCGAGGTTGTGTCAGTCTGAGGGAGAAGGAGCTCTGCTGCCTCAGCAGTGTGGAGTGGAGTGGAGTGGGTGAGATGGATTGTCCATGATGGAGAGCAGATTGTTCAGTGACCTCCTGTCCCTCACTGACTCAAACATCTGCAAATTCTGACCAATGATGGTTCCAGCCTTGCGAATCAGTTTGTTGATCCTGCTGGCATCTCTGGCACTGATGCTGCCCCCCACCCCCACCCCCCAGCAGACAACAGCAAAGTAGATGGCACTCACCATCACAGACTGGTAGAAGATCTCCAACATCTTGCTGCACACATTAAAGGATCTGAGCTTCCTTAGAAAGTAGAGTCTGCTCATCCCCTTCCTACACACAGCATCACTGTTGGTCCTGAAGAATTTTCATGAAGTTTAGGTGTTTTGTGATTTTTTTTCCCTTTGGATCATTAATTAGTTAAAACGCAGAATAGAATTGGTCAAAGTTTATAGGTAAATAGAAAATCAAAATAAAAGTTTTTGTTCTGAAACATTAGAGAAGTAACAAAACAATTTTCCACAAACATTGTGATGTCTGGATTTTTTTCTTAAATAAAGTGTACAAAATCATCACTCAAGAACAAATTAAAACTTTTTTCAGGCATAGTGTTGTATAATACAAAAATGTAATAAAAAATATCCCTTCATTCACTCATTTTCTGGATTTTTTTTCTTAAATAAACAAGCTGTACAAAATTATCACTCCATAATGTTATAAAACATTTAAAGCAAATTCCCTTTTTTCCCAAGTAAAATATGCATGTCACGTGATAAAATAATGTCAAAACACTGCGGTTAGGGGAGGAGCAAAGTGTGCCTGCTCTGTGCTGTGACTGGAGCGGCACTTTCACAGTCAGCTCGCAACTTTGACGAAACCGCAGCGCTGCATACAGGAGAGAAACTGAAGCTAAAGTATCGATTTTATTACGCTGGTATTGATCAATATCAATACCAAGGTTGGTATCGATATTTGGATCGATCCGCCCATCCTTCTGCATTCGCCTGTGTTAAGCCGTGGAGAAGCGTTGTTTGTAAGTTTATATTGTGTTTCATCTTTATGGATAAAGATTAATGAATATTCTGTTGCTTTGCTTCATATTTCGAGATGATTACAAAGAGATGCTAAATCCTGGGTTGCCATGTGTAGTGTAACTATCTGCCTTATTTGACAGTGTTGAACATTCAACTTTTATTTGTATTGAATACATTTCTTCTTTGTATTTATTTTTAGTTTCACAAGTTTCTGGAAAAGCACTGTAAGAATACAAGCTGATGAAGACAAACAAGTAAACCACTTCCACATCTGAATCATCATTCAAGGCTTTCACTGCCAAGTACATCTGTTTAGCTGTCTGTCACTTCGTGTAAAGCTACACACACTGGGGACAGAATACCGACGTTACTGTGAAAACCCGTCCTGGCGATACTATCAATAAGCTTTCATTTCAAAACTTTATCTCAATTCTGTAATTGATTACTTATGGCATGCTAAAACTGAAGCAATATTATCCAAACATCTTTAGTGTATTTTTTTTTAGCTTTTTATATAGAATCAAGGCCATATTCGTGTTGTCAGTTAGGGGGAAAAAACCAAGGAATAAATCTGTCTCACACTGCAGCAATAAGAAAGTATTAAAATAACACAAATAAGCACAGTCAGGAATGAGTGAAAAACTCAAGTTTTATTTTGAGATATTGAAAAAAAAACTGTTACAAAAGTGGAAGCACTAACGAGCAAGAAACCAATTAATCAATGAATGATGGATTTAAAAGAAAAAAGGCAGTTAAGCCAATATATGCAACCCAACTTCGAATCCCTCCCTGTAAAGCACACACACAAACGTCAAACAAATGTAAACACAATATCACTTTTCAAAGGCAAAGCATTAAAAAAAATACATTTTCAGAAGTTTTTGAAAGACAAATTTGAAATATGTTTATGCAAAAAAAGAAATAAGAATTTTTAGAGCTATTTTAGACCAATTTTAACACCATAGGTTGTGTTAACATAAACTTTGTTGTTAATCCACATACCTTATGTTAGCAACCATTAATAATTTTATCCATTAAAAAAATAAGAAAGAAATTCTTGGAGCTTTTCAATATAATATGAACTACAGCTTATAAGCACACAACACCAAAGATTAATCTAAAAGTATGCAAACTATTCAGAATGTTCACCTGAAGTTTTTCTCCTCACACAGAACACTCATTTTCCACAGATATTTTCCAAAACACTGAATATATTTTCGACAATTCTGATTCATGTGCAAGTAAAGTGGATGCCCTGCTTTTCTTTTCTTGATTTATTTTTTGGTTGTGAAGGAGGTTACGCTAGAAAAACTGTAGCGGCTTGCTGATGATGATTTGGGAGAGCCTAAATCCAAACTGTTCCTGCGAGAGCCTCTTCGTGAACCGCTCCTGGAGCCTGTGGTGGATCCCGGGGCAGAGGCAACATTGTACGGACTGCTGATCCCTCTGGAAGACACAGATGATGCCTGGAGCATTTTAACGCCAGTGCTTTCCTCCACCAGGCAGTTGTCCAGAGCCTCTTTGTAAGAGATCTTAAGTTTACTTTTGGGGCATGTTAGGTTCTTCAGGTGATATTTTGTATCTTGGAGCTTTTGGGCTGCCCTCCCATCCACCCAGCCCATTTTCAAAGCATCTTCTATGGTTCTTCTAGCACCCATTTCTGGGTCATACAGACCTCCTGTTACAACCTGGAACTCCAAAAATCTCTGTCCAGCTTCATATGGCAGCCACATCTCTTTAACTGCCTCAGCAACAGACATTTTTCTCTTGGTTTTTACATCCTCAAAGCCAAAATAGGCTTTTTGAGCAGGCTTAAGCTTAGTGGCCATGTCTTCAGTTATTATGCCCGTCCGAGAAGCCTCTTGGATGCTGACCCTACGGCCACTTGAAGGATCAACAATTCCGCCTGTGCAGGCCTGGGCTTCAAGCAGTCTCTGGGCAGTTATGGAATCCACTAGGTCACGATTTAAAGCCTCTGCAACAGATATCTTCTCTACACTGTCGGTGTCAAAAATGGCACCAATGGGTTCTTGTTCTCCTATTTCAACAGGAGAAGACAGAGTGAAAGATACACTGGATATATGCTTAAGGGAATCGGGAAAGTCTTGAGAAATGCTGCTAACTGTGGAGCTTCGCTCTGTGACAGTGGTAGTTTTTGTTGTGGTCATCTTGGCGAGAGTAGGTGATAAGGGTCTTGACATCAGTGATGATGTGGAGGATGATGTCGACAGTGATGGAACTGAGGCTTCTGTTCTTGAAGTTGATGATGTCAGTGAAGATGTTCCGAACGATGTTTTTGAAGTTGTCGATGATGATGTCACTGAAGATGTGCCAAAGGCAGCTGGTGCTCTTACTGCTGCTGCTGATGATGAGCCATGTTTGGTCTTACTGGTTATGATATTAGCAAATTCATTAATAGTGATAGCTCGTGCACGATACTGAGCTACAACTGATTCATCAATTAATCTCTTTTCAAGCAGTTCAGTAATGTCATACTGTCTTCTGGTTTTCTTGTCACTGATAAGAAACTGTATAGAACCATCTGGAGCAGTAATGGTGATCTCTTCCCATTCACACTCCTGCTCGGACAGCTCCAGGAAGGTCTCGTAGTCAATAAGCCCTTTGCCATACGCTTCACGGACTGTCATCTCTTTATTGGTGTCTGGGTCCACAATCAATACTCTCCTCTTTCTTAGAGTGCTCGTCTGTGTTGACTCTTGATTTTTCTTGTCGATTATAGGCAAAAGGATGAGGCCAGTTTTCTTATCTGTGATACAGTGTTTTTTAAGCTCCATGTAAGTTAGGTTTTCTTCAGTGTTAGGGTCAAAGAAACCTTTAGTATCAGCATTCTGACTAGAGAGGATCTTATTCATTTCCTCATCCAGGTAGCCTCTTTTGTAGGCTACATTCACATCAATACGATGACTGTGTTCAGGGTCAATGATACCACCACTGGCAATTTGGGCCTCCAGAAGACGAATGCCATGGCCCCTCTCCACTAGACCTCTCTCAATGGCCTGAAATAGAGAGATAATCTTGTCTGTACCAGGCAGTCTGTAACCAGTCACAGCCCTTTCTGCAGCTAGAAGGTTGTCCTTAAACTCTGGTCCAAACAGTCTTTTATTGTAGGCTTCACTAACAGTTAGATAGAGAGTGTTCACAGGATCAACTATAAAACCTGAGGCAGCCTGAGCCTCAAGCAGTTCAAGAGTGGTTCCAGATCTCAACAGTCCATCTTTCATGGCCTGATAAATTGGCAATACTCTACCACTGGCCTCATCATAAACTCCTGCTATGCAGGTGGAACCTCTCAGATAGGAACACAGGCGGTCTTCAACATCTTGGCTTGTCAATCTACCTTGATTCAGCTTGTCCATATCAGACCGTTGCAGCAAGTTGGCATCCACCAGATCCACAGCAGACACCTGGCCTCTAAGCCCCTGGAAAGTTAATGGCTTTTTAGGTTCAGGGAGCAGCAGAAGACCTGTGCTCTGCTCAGCTTTACATTTTTTCTTCAGAGATATATATGGAGTTCCTTGCTGGGTGTCTGGATCCAGATAACACTCAGGATACTGACTCAAGGCATGGGACAGGTCCTGATCTATGAGACCCTGATCTACTGCCATGTTTTTAGGTAGGAATACACTGAGGTCAGGGTCCAATATACCCCCTACAGACTCTTGAGCCTGAAGCACACGCAGAGCTGTGTCCTTGTCAATTAATCCCTTCTTCATGGCCTGGCCAGCTGACAGAAGCTTGCCAGTATTAGAGTCTCTATAGCCTATAGCAGCAGCCTCAGCTGCAAACAACTTGGATTCATCCTCCTTATTCACTACTCCTCTTGCACAGGCTTCTTTTACTGTTAGTTTCTGGTTAGTTCTTGGATCAATGATGTGGCCAGTGGCAGCCTGAGCTTCCAGTAACATGTCGGCACTATCAGGTGACATAATTTTCTTTTTCTTTGCCTCTGAAAAAGACATTTTCTTTAAAGGTCCAGCTGCCACACCAGCAATTGACCCTGTCCCTTTTAGAAAGACCTTTTTATCCACAGACACCTCAGGGACAGTCTTTCTCCCTTTCAGTAGTTGGTCAAATGTTAATTTGTCCAGGACCCCACAATCAAACAACTGCTGTGCTGAAACTGGCTTGCGGACACCATCAAACATGAGTTTGGAAGGGTCTTTCCTCTCTGTAACTGGCAAAAGTATCAGGCCTGTGTGAGACTCTGTTTTGCATCTTCTCTTTAAAGACCCATAGCTGACATCACGTTCTGTGTCTGGATCGAGGTAACACTCAGGATTCTGGTTTAATGCACGACAGAGTTCTTGATCCAGAAGGTTGCGCTTTATAGCTGTGTCTTTAGGGAGGAACACGCTAAGGCTTGGATCTAGAATGCCACCTGCAGACTCCTGGGCCTGCAGCAGACGTAGTCCTGTCTTTTGGTCAATTATTCCCTTCTTCATTGCCTCGAACACTGAAAGAGGCTTTGTTGTGTAAGGATCTCTGTAGCCAACAGCAGCAGCTTCCGCTGCTAAAAGTTTCTCCCGATCCTTACTGTCCACCACTCCTCTTGCACATGCCTCCTCTACTGTCAGCTTCTGACTTGATGTAGGCTCGATAATGTGACCTGTAGCAGCCTGGGCTTCCAGAAGTAAATCAGCACTATCTGGGGGCATAAGCATCTGTTTCTTGGCTTCTGATAAAGAAATCTTCCCTAAAGGTCCAGCTATCACACCAGCAATTGAACCAGTACCTTTTAAAAAGATTTTTTTATCCACAGACACCTGCTGGACACTTTTCTGCCCCTTCAGTAGTTGGTCAAATGTTAATTTGTCCAGGACCCCACAATCAAACAACTGCTGTGCTGAAATTGGCTTACGGACACCATCAAACATGAGTTTGGAAGGGTCTTTCCTCTCTGTAACTGGCAAAAGTATCAGGCCTGTGTGAGACTCTGTTTTGCATCTTCTCTTTAAAGACCCATAGCTGATATCACGTTCTGTGTCTGGATCGAGGTAACACTCAGGATTCTGGTTTAATGCACGACAGAGTTCTTGATCCAGAAGGTTGCGCTTTATAGCTGTGTCTTTAGGGAGGAACACGCTAAGGTTTGGATCTAGAATGCCACCTGCAGACTCCTGGGCCTGCAGCAGACGTAGTCCTGTCTTTTGGTCAATTATTCCCTTCTTCATTGCCTCGAACACTGAAAGAGGCTTTGTTGTGTAAGGATCTCTGTAGCCAACAGCAGCAGCTTCCGCAGCTAAGAGTCTCTCCCGATCCTTACTGTCCACCACTCCTCTTGCACATGCCTCCTCTACTGTCAGCTTCTGACTTGATGTAGGCTCGATAATGTGACCTGTAGCAGCCTGGGCTTCCAGAAGTAAATCAGCACTATCTGGGGGCATAAGCATCTGTTTCTTGGCTTCTGATAAAGAAATCTTCCCTAAAGGTCCAGCTATCACACCAGCAATTGAACCAGTACCTTTTAAAAAGATTTTTTTATCCACAGACACCTGCTGGACACTTTTCTGCCCCTTCAGTAGTTGGTCAAATGTTAATTTGTCCAGGACCCCACAATCAAACAACTGCTGTGCTGAAATTGGCTTACGGACACCATCAAACATGAGTTTGGAAGGGTCTTTCCTCTCTGTAACTGGCAAAAGTATCAGGCCTGTGTGAGACTCTGTTTTGCATCTTCTCTTTAAAGACCCATAGCTGATATCACGTTCTGTGTCTGGATCGAGGTAACACTCAGGATTCTGGTTTAATGCACGACAGAGTTCTTGATCCAGAAGGTTGCGCTTTATAGCTGTGTCTTTAGGGAGGAACACGCTAAGGTTTGGATCTAGAATGCCACCTGCAGACTCCTGGGCCTGCAGCAGACGTAGTCCTGTCTTTTGGTCAATTATTCCCTTCTTCATTGCCTCGAACACTGAAAGAGGCTTTGCTGTATAAGGATCTCTGTAGCCAATAGATGCAGCTTCTGCTGCTAAGAGTTTATCTCGATCTTTATTGTCCACCACTCCTCTCACACATGCTTCTTCTACAGTCAGTTTCTGATTGGACATGGGATCAATGATATGACCTGTAGCAGCCTGGGCTTCCAGTAGTAAATCTGCACTATCCGGGGGCATAAGCATCTGTTTCTTGGCCTCTGATAAAGATAGTTTCCCTGAAGGTCCAGCTGCGACACCAGCAATTGCTCCTGTCCCCTTCAGATTGACATTTTTGTCTGCAGACACCTGTGGGACTGTTTTCTCCCCCTTCAATAGTTGATTAAATGTTGGTTTGTCCAGGACCCCACAATCAAGCAATTCCTTTGCTGTTACTGGCTTGCGGACACCATCGAAGATCAACTTAGAAGGATCTACCTTCTCAGAGATTGGCAAAAGTAGCAGACCTGTGTGAGGTTCTATCTTGCATCTTTTTTTCAAAGTCTCATAGCTGGCATCACTCTCAGTTTCTGGATCAATGTAACATTCAGGATCTTGGCTCAGAGCACGACGGAGGTTTTCATCTAAAAGGCTGCGCTTGATAGCTGTGTCTTTAGGTAGGAACACACTGAGATTTGGATCTAGAATTCCTCCCACAGAATCCTGGGCCTGCAGTAGACGTAGTGCAGTCTTATTGTCAATTAGACCCTTCTTCGTGGCCTCAAACACTGAGAGAGGCTTGGCAACTTTAGGATCCCTGTAGCCAACAGCAGCAGCCTCAGCTGCCAGTAATCTGTCTCTGTCTCTTACATCCACCACTCCTCTTGCGCATGCTTCTTCTACAGTCAGCTTCTGATTGGTTTGGGTGTCAATGATATGACCTGTCGCAGCCTGAGCTTCCAGCAGCAAATCTGCACTATCATCAGGTAGCAACATTTGCCTCTTGGCTTCTGACAAAGACATTTTGCCTTGCCTCCCAGCAACCACCCCGGCAATGGGCCCAGTCCCCTTCAGATTGGCATTTTTGTCTGCAGACACCTGTGGGACTGTTTTCTCCCCCTTCATTAGTTGGTTAAATGTTGGTTTGTCCAGGACCCCACAATCAAGCAATTCCTTTGCTGTTACTGGCTTGCGGACACCATCGAAGATCAACTTAGAAGGATCTACCTTCTCAGAGATTGGCAAAAGTAGCAGACCTGTGTGAGGTTCTATCTTGCATCTTTTTTTCAAAGTCTCATAGCTGGCATCACTCTCAGTTTCTGGATCAATGTAACATTCAGGATCTTGGCTCAGAGCACGACGGAGGTTTTCATCTAAAAGGCTGCGCTTGATAGCTGTGTCTTTAGGTAGGAACACACTGAGATTTGGATCTAGAATTCCTCCCACAGAATCCTGGGCCTGCAGTAGACGTAGTGCAGTCTTATTGTCAATTAGACCCTTCTTCGTGGCCTCAAACACTGAGAGAGGCTTGGCAACTTTAGGATCCCTGTAGCCAACAGCAGCAGCCTCAGCTGCCAGTAATCTGTCTCTGTCTCTTACATCCACCACTCCTCTTGCGCATGCTTCTTCTACAGTCAGCTTCTGATGGGTTTGGGGGTCAATGATATGACCTGTCGCAGCCTGAGCTTCCAGCAGCAAATCTGCACTATCATCAGGTAGCAACATTTGCCTCTTGGCTTCTGACAAAGACATTTTGCCTTGCCTCCCAGCAACCACCCCGGCAATGGGCCCAGTCCCCTTCAGTCTGACATTTTTGTCTGCAGACACTTCTGGGATGGTTTTCTTCCCCTTTTCTAGATCTTTAAATGTTGGCTTGTCCAGGACACCACAATCCAGCAGCTGCTTGGCTGTGACAGGTTTTCGAACACCATCAAAAATAAGTTTGGAGGGATCTACCTTCTCAGTGATTGGAAGAAGAAGAAGGCCTGTGTGTGGCTCAATCTTACATCTCCTTTTCATTGACATATAAGTTACACCTTCTTCAATTTCTGGGTCCAGGTAGAGCTCAGGCCTCTGATTCAAAGCACGACATACATTATCATCAATTAGGCCACGCTCAATGGCTGTGTCTTTGGGAAGAAACACACTGAGTACTGGATCTAGAATGCCCCCCACAGACTCTTGGGCTTGTAAAAGACGCAGTGTTGTGTTTCTGTCAATCAGTCCCTTCTTCATGGCCTCAAACGCTGAGAGAGGTTTATTTGTCCCAGGTCCACTATATCCTACAGCTGCAGCTTCTGCCGCTAGCAACCTCTCTCTGTCCTTATCATCAATCACACCTTGAGTACACGCTTCTTCAACTGTCAACTTCTGATTAGTTCTGGGGTCAATAATGTGTCCTGTTGCAGCTTGAGCATCCAGAAGCAAGTCAATGCTATCTGGTGGGAGGAGATTCTCATTCTTGACTTCAGTGAAAGTTAGTTTGCAAAGAGTTCCAGAAACTGACCCTGGACCTTTTGAACCTTCAATTACCACTCCAGCTATTGGGCCCATCCCTTTTAAACTGACTTTTTTGTCAGCAGACACTTCAGGGACGGTCTTATGTCCCTTCACAAGCTGGTTAAATGTTTGTTTATCCAAAACACCACAATCAAGCAACTGGTTTGCTGTTACTGGCTTACGGACTCCATCAAAGATCAGAGAGGAAGCATCCAAGGTTGGGGGTTCTCTAGTAGTCTTCAGCTCAGTTTCCATGCTTTTTCTGACAATGGTCACCTCATGCAATTCTTTCTGGATGGCTGACAGCTTGGTTTTATATGATTCTTCAAGCTCACGTAGTTCCCTCATCAGCCTTTCTATCTCACTTTTCAAAGATTTCTTTTCCCTCTCCGAAATATCCTTGTCTGTCTCATACTGCCTAATCAGGCCATGTTTACTGTCACACTGGTCCTTCCAGTAACTTAAATCCCTCTTCACTCTTTCGTTTTCATCCTGCAGACGCTGCTTATTGCGATACTCGGTTTCTAAGGACAGTTTAATGCGGCTAAGTTCCTCCTCTAGCCTTTGGATGTGGTCTTGGTCCTTTTCTGACAACTGCAATCTCAGCAACAGGGCATCTCTCTCATTTACAATTTCATTGTACTGGGACTGAAGGGATTGCATTGATGCTCTCATCTGCAGGAGACAAAGGGACAAAACAGAGAAAAGAGACAAGAAGTTACTCAACTCAAAAATGCCCATATATTTACAGTGTAGAAGAAGAACAACCTCTTTTTTTATTTTCTTTTTTTTTGTATTTTTCATCAGAGTAAACAGTCATCTAATCAACAGTTACTGAGGACAGCACACATACTTGCTTTTTTCATTTTTTCACAGTGCAATACTAAAAGAAGCTCCAATATTTTAGAAACAATAAAAGTGATTTGTCAAAAAAAGCTTCTGTTCTCTTTGCAACTCAAGTCTTATTTAATTTTTGAAAAAGAAAACCAGACCACAGGTTTGCACTGATCAAAAGCTGGCACTGGTGATAAGAGTCAAAATATAAAAAGCAAGTCTGTGTGTTTTCTGCCAAATTGTCATTTGGTTTGCAAAGTTAGTGATGTAACAAAAAATGGCTAACAACCAGAAAACAAGACTAATTTGCAAAACAGCACAGATGCATAAAACCAATAGATGTGTGCCAATCTTGATCACCTGGTTTTAGGTTGCAAGTATTTTTGGAAAGTGTAGACTTTTGAAGTCACAGAAGTGCTGTTTTACAAGTTTGCAAAAGGTATATTTAACACCATTTAAATGTAAAAACAATATAATAAACAATAATCAAAATCTAGTAGACAAGAAGACCGGCAGCACTGATGTCATTGATGGTGCCGATCATTCAGGACAAATGAAGTGAAGCCAAAAAAAAGCAAGAAAACTGCACATCTGTGGACAGGGGGGACAACAGAATGTGAAGGTTAGCAGGTAGAGAGGCATAGATTATGTTTGCATGCAAGTCTGTTCAAACACATATTGAAGATATGTGCTGAAATCAGAGTGATCAAGTATGCATCTACAAGTGATCTACAGGTACTAGCATGCAAACAAAGGTTTAACTACAGAGGTTTAACTACAGAATGGTTGCTACTTGATTGCTCCAAGTTAAGACTGATTTGGAAAGATGAGAATAGTCCAGGACTAAGTGCTAAACTTTAATGTACCTCGGTGGCCTGGGTTTGTATTTTCTCAGTCTCCACTTTGAGTTTCTCCCTCTCAGAGGAGAGCTCAGAGATCAGGCTGTGGTAGTCTAAATTACTGCGCTCACTGGCTTTCAGCTGCAGCTCCAGCGCAGTAATCTGTGAGGAGAGTTCGTTATCGCTTCCCTGTTTGGCTTTCAGGAGTTCCTCTTTATCATGCCGTGTCGCCCTTAGTTCCTCCTCCAGCCTCAGCCTCTCTTTGGTCTGGGTTTCTGTCAGATTCTTCAGCCTTTGAAGCTCAACTGAGTTCTCATTCAGTGTCTTACTCTTCTCCTCTACAGTTTTGTAAAGACTTTCATTCCTGAGGTTTGCCTCTTTGACTCTGAGCTGCTCCTCAAGCAGTTGCTGCTGAAGGGCTTTCAGCTCAGTGCTCAGCTGTGTAATGTGCTCTGCAGAGGTTTTGTTCTGTCTCAAGTTTCTCTCTAGCTCCTCCTGCAACCTAAGACGCTCTTCTTCACCTCTCTTTTCCGAATTGCTGGCTTGTTCTTGGCTTTGACGTAGTGCAGTGATAGTGCTGGTGTACTCTGTCATGGACATATTGGTCTTCTCTAGCTCTGACTCAATCTGCCTTCTTCTGGCCACTTCTTCTTGTTTAGCTTGGCGCAAATTCTCCACCTGGCTCTCAAGTCCATCTCTCACAGCCTGAAGGTCCTTGATGCGTCCCTGTAAGCTTTTTGCATTTTGTTCAACTCTACTTCGCTCCCTGCTCTCTCTCTCCACCTCCAATCGCAGCTTCTGAAGCTCCTCCTCATACTCATGCACCTGGGTTACAGCCACTGCTGAATTTGTTAGCTTTACTTGTAGTTGGGCCAGAGACTGTTCAAGGACAGCTTGCCCTTCTTCTGCAGTTTGTTCTTCTGCGGGTCTCCTCCTCTAGACTGTGTGTGACATAAGCCAGCTGGTCGCTCGTCTCCTGCAGGGTCTTCCTAACCCCAGCCAGCTCTCCCTCTATACTGGCTATTTTCCTCATCTCTCTGCCTCATCAGCAATTCCACCTGACTTTCCAGTTCTCTTCTCTTGCGCCCTTCCTCTACGATTACGGTCCGCTGACTGTGAGCTTCCTCCTCAGCTGCCTTCTTTTGCTCGTCAGCCTGGCTGATAGATATCTTGAGCCTCCTTAGCTCCTCCTCTAGACTCCTCCTCTCTGCCTCCATCCTGTCATACTGCAGCTGGAGCTCCACTGTATCCTCGTCCCTCTCAGCTGCCAGTCTCTGCATGTCTGTGCGACTGACGTGGATCTGGGATTCGTAGCTGAGCTTTAAGTTATTGATCTCCGTACTGTATTGGCTCCTTACCTTTGATATCTCCTTCTGTAGCTCCTTGACCCTTGCTGTCTCCTCAGCCAGCTGCCGTCGGAGCTGTTCACTCTCATGCTCCTTATTTGACAAACTCTTCTCCACCTCCATCTTGGACCAACTGACTGTCTCCAGCTCATTCTGCCTCTTTCTAAGCACTGACTCATACTCTCCTTGCTGCTGAGTGTAGCGCTCTTCTGCTAGCTTCCTCTTCCTTCTTTCTTCATCCAGCAAGTAGTTGAGACGTGCCACCTGATCGTTGAGGTCTGCCAGCTGGCTCTGTGTGTTATCTAGGCTCTCCTTGGTGGCACTGCACTGCAACGCAGCACTTTGTTTCACCTCCTCCATTGACAACAACTTGTCCTTTGACTGGGACAGCTCCAGTTGGTAACGAGTGACAGCATCTTCCAGTGATTTGTTCTTGCTGCTGTGGCCTTTGATATCCTCTCTCAGAAGACGAAGTTCTTCTTCCAACAGGTCAATCCGGGTGTTGCGAATCTGGAAGAAAGCCAGAGAAAAGATGAACACCCAGCACAACATTTCCTTAGTATAAGCCTATTAACACAACATTAACATGGTGTTGTCAAAGATGAGGAAACAAGTGTGAGGCAAATCCAACACCTATAGACATTTTATATCACCACCTTTTAAGGAAATCAGGTTTGGTAGTACTTAACAGTGCCTGGATGATTACACTAGTCAGATGAACTGGACTATGGGGGTCAAACACACTCAGGCATGGTACAGAGAACATGAGTAACATGAGTACATGTGAAGTTGACCCCAATGCCAATGATTAATGCACTAGTTCTTTGTTTGTTTGCTTTCAACAAAAGCTGCACTACACAATACTATTTTAGGTGATGCAAATTTGCACACAGAGTTCAGGCATGAGCAAAGTATGCACACCAATGGGAGCAGCATAATGCTGACTGCAGGTGACAACAACGGTTTTCTCGAAGTTATGCAGAAAGACTAGCTTAGTCCCCAGGCAGGCTGATGATAAAACTTAGCAAAGAAAGCAAAAAGAAAGAAGAAAAGGAAACACACACACACACAACAGGATACAGCACAAACAAATATAAAGCAAACACAAATATTCAGCGAAGCAGATCAATACCTTAAGCTCCTCCATGTTTCTGAGCAGCTCTCCCAGGAATCTGTAGTAGTCATCAGAAAGGGTAAGCAGCTCCATGTAACGAGTCTGCAGTTGGGTAGCCTGGAACAAAGACAAATTACAACAAACTAACCTACAAAAAAAGTAAACTGTGTCTTATGCTATTGGGCTGCAGAATGTCCAAAGGTGCTTCAGTATTTCAACAAAACATTTTTCACTTTAGTTCGATTACCTCCTGATTGAGATCCAGTGATGGCGACTTCAGCATTGTCCTCTTCAGGGGGATGTTGAGCAAAGTTTCTAAACCAGAGGTGTAAGCTGCAAGATCTGTTTCATAGTCCTGTTAAAACAGACAAATACACAAACACAAGAAGTTGATTTTTTTTAATGAATCTGAAGCCAAATACACTGGATTAAAGACTTACTTACCTTGATAGCATTCACACAGGTCTCATTGTCTTTCAGCACACTCTCTACTGTCTCCCTCCTCGCTTTGATTTCTGTGTTCAGAGCCTAGAGAAACCCACAAAGTACAGATGTCAGGTGTCTGATGCCTCAACAGACACGAACATAAACCCTTGATGCAGGAAATCATTTCAATAACAGCCATAACTAAGCGTATTACCTTCTGGGTGTTAATGAGGTCTTCCAGTGCTTGAACATTCTCGATCTTGGTGGCCTGCAGAGCCACCTGTTTTTTCCGTGTGGCTTCAATCCAGTCGACAAGAGAGGTGCTGGTTTGCTTGTAGTGTTGCAGCTGAGGCAGATATGACTGAAGATCCTGTAATCTGAGCAAGAGGAAGAGAAAATTCAGAAAAGGGCACAATATCTACATCAGCGTAAGTGATTTCTCTTTTAATCAAAAGCTCCAATCCAATCCAGGCCGGTGCAAAAGAACAAAGAAAGGTTATGGATTCATGTTTTTTGAATTCAACACTTGTTTGGTTCAATCAGCAATCCAAATATGAAAGGTTACATTTCAGTGATACAAATTTGGAAAAATGCAAGCAGCAAAAGTTTTGCTTTTTGCTTGAGACGCTGTTTTTGACTCATTTTCTGCCAGTTGGACAATCAATTAGATGATTAATGAGTCAGCAATTAATGTAGCCAACAATCCGTGTGGCATCAGGGTCAGTGGCAGGATTCACTCATTCTGCATCATGCAAGCTGTGTATCACTAATGAAAACACACACTGTACTTGCATCCCCATGCACAAGAATGCAGGACTACCAAAGAGAGTATAAATGCATCCGGAATTTCAATAAAAATATCTCACAATAATCCACAATTTACAATCTGTAAATAAGAGGTGCTTCAAAAATAGATTCACAAATGTACTGGCAGCCTCACAGGGAATGTTATTTACTGGATGAGCACAAGGTCTTCAGAGTTATTAGGAAAAACTGACTGAGAGAGGTATACCTTGGTATCAAGCTGTCCTTGGATTCGCCTCCAACGGTCTGACAGCAAGCCCACATCCTCCGTGTATTTTGACAGCATCAGGTCACACCTGTGGGAGGATCCGCTCACCTGGCTGTTCCAGTGGCTCGCCTTGGATAACTCTGCCTCCATAGCCGTCAGAACATCTTTTTTCTGATCCAACTCTCCTTTGATATTCTGCACATTGACACATGACAAAACACTTATCAAAAGTAGCGTCCACTGTATAATGAGAATCACCCCACTGAGGGGAATTAAAGCATATGTCGCAGCACAAAGCATATATTAAAAAATAAAAGAACGGAACTTGGTGAACTTCTCACAACTTTTCTAATTCAACTTGGTGGATGACCACTGAGCTATGCACTAATATATAATGGTATCCCGTCCCAGCGGCAGCTTGATGGGCTTGAGCGCTGAAGCAGAAAAGGTTTTCACAAATATTTGTCACAGTAACTGCCGACAACTGCAACATTACTCCTTTATTGCCAAATAAAATGAAACTCCAGAATCTTGCAGAAGACTGATATCATTATAAATTTAGTGAGCATATACAATAAAATACCTTCAGGCTCGACATGTATTCCTCCACTTCAGCAGGAGACAGAGATGTGGTCTCTTGTTCTGTCATTCTCGCCTCATAAACTTTCACAATGTCCTCAGCTCGTGCCACGCTCTCCAGCATATCCCTTAGAGCCCGTAGCCTAAAACGAGCATCGGGAATAACCAGATGTGGAGAAAGTCATTTTTACAGAGGCCAGATAGGATACGTTTATTTTGTGTGTTTGTCATACTGCAGGCTAGCGACATGTAAAAGTAGCTTTCTTTTAATGTGTGGGTGTGTGAGTACAGGTAAGTAGGTAGGTAGGCAACAGAAAGAGAATACAACACTCAAAAAAGAACCCAGAAATACAGGAATCTAAACATTAATGCAAAAACTCAGGATCTCCAGAAACTCCTACAGCTGCTTCTTATTTATCTGACCTGCCATTCTGTTTCCAGAGAGAAACGCGCACATAAAAACTTCAGCTTGAATGATATTATTTTAGGTAGGAAATTACTCCCACTCTGATCACGTCTGGTCGTTTCTCACCCACTATTTTGAGCTGCTCTAGGGAGAAAGGTCACTATTGAAATGAACTAAATGTGTTTTGTTTGTAAATTAGGCTCACCCACAAAACTGTCCACTCCCATCTCGCTAATTTGCTTAGTAATTTAGTAAATCTGGCCTTTCAAATCACTGGTCTGATGCCAGCTTACAACTTGTTGAAAAGACACTTTGCTGCAGTCAATCCTGCTCAATGGCACTGAGTTCACTTTGTTAGATAAGTGGCTTTGTGTGGATTTTTTTTATATTTATTTTTTTATTCTCGGTTCCTTTTTTTTTTTTTTTTGCCATTCAACATGTCCCACAATCTTGTGTGTCATCTGCCAAACTGCAAATCAGGGCCTGTTCAGATTGCATTGTACAAGAGCTCAAACACGCCAAATGCAATTCTCTGTTAGCCTAAACAGTCATATGAGCAAAAATGTTTTTTGTTTCAGATAGAATAGAGAGCTGGTTATTGGCAGCAGCAGTTAACACAGACATACAGCAGCACTGTCTATATAAAACTGGGTTTTGCGTTACTTAAGTGTTCAGACTTGTTCTTCTGTGTGATTTTTCAAATGTAAACGTGTTTGCAATCTTGGGCCCTGCTGATTCTCTCGAATGTGCAAAGCTTTGCGCCATCATTTTGAGTTTCCTGTATCGTGCTGCGTCACATACCGCTGAACATAAGCTGATGAGCTGCTCTCCAGGCCGCCCAGTCTTTGGTTAAAAACACCGATCTCACTGCGGAGGAACTGGGCTTTGTCTGAGTCGTTCATGCTTTCCAGCTCCTTCAGAATACGCTCCTTCAAATGCAAGTACTCGTCACGCATCGAGTCCACATCGCGCCGCACAGTCTGAACGACACACATGCACAAACACACTTTGCTATCACATTTTTATTTTACATGCATGTTTGTTTTTTTCTTGTATTTTATGCCCTCACCTCTAACTGAGAGATCTTGAGGCTGCAGTCTCGCACAGCGTCGTCTCCGAAGCAGACGTGGATGTACTGACACAGTGCGTCCTCAGCGGCCTCCAGCCTCAGTCTGAGTGAATGCAGCTCTAATAAGCTCTGAGATGATGAGGAGGAGGCAGGTACTGTGGACACCTTCCTCTTTCCTGCATCAGCCTTGGTCACTTTTATTACTTCCTTTCTCACCACCTCTTTCTTTACTTCTGATTTCTTCTCTGCCTGTTTTTTGAGCTCCGCTCTGCGTCTTCTTCTTCAAGCCTCCGGGCCTCTTCTTGGCGCATCCTGGCCTCTTCTTCAAGCCTCATGGCCTCTTCTTCAGCAAAAGCTTGTTCTTGCTGCTGCTGTATTATAATCAGCTGCTGGTGTTGTTGCTCAGGTACTTTCTGCATTTCTAATTGTTCCTGTTGTACAACTGTGGACACAAAGATATATAGCATATGATATAACTAATATTTTCAAGCACATGGATTTTTAACCAGTTGCTAAAGTCTTAGATATTCTTTTGCTTTCCTTAAAAGGGAAAAATCTATTTTCCACAAAAGGTTCCCACACATTTTTCACAATAAAAGCCTCATTTAGATAATGAAGGGTTTCTGTCCAGTTCGACTGCAAATGGCTCTTTGGAAAAGTATACAGGAAATGTGTGTATGTAAAAAAGTGTAATGCAGTAAGTTAAACAGAACAGAGAGGATCAGAAGTACTAAAAGACTGATTATAATACAGTCACTTTCTGATTATTATATCATACAGGAGGAATAAGAAAGGGGCCGTTATCTTCAGCAGATGAGGTAATAAAAAGTTCAGGCAGTCCAGTGTTCATGTGAATGAACCAGCTGTGTTCCTAACTTTGCTTTATTTGTATTTTTTATTCGTTAACAGGTACAGAAAAGCTGCTGGTAATTTTTAAGGTTGTTACTCAGTGCAACAGTTGACACAATGAATCAATGAGCACTTCAATGCTTTGACAAATTAGACTGTTATAAATTTGGTGATGATTGAATTTCAGAAATTTTCCCTCAACTATGAAACTGGCTGAAATGATTCTGAGAGCTTCCATTGCGGCAGGAGAGGAAGGCTTCAGGCACCAAAGGCCGTCTCTCCGGGTGAAAGACATAAATATTCCTCAGCAGAAACATCCCAATCTCCACGTTCTCATAAATGCACACTCTGTTCTGGATTTTAATTATTTTGATTGGTATTTTTCAAATTATGCACTGTGAAACAGATAAAGTTACATTGGGATGGAAATTTTTTGACCCTGTCCATCAAAATGATGGACAACAATAAAATCTAAGTGACCTCTGGATATGAGCACAGAACCCTCCCCATCTGCTGATCTAACTTTTTGTTTGTGAGGGGCAGCCAATCAGAATAAAGCTTGCTTAGCGGCAGGTGTAAGAAGCTAAAACAGCTTGTTTCAAAAAGAAGATAAACTTGCGGGCTGCAAGGGCCGGTACAAGATAAATAAGGACATTTTTGAACTGCAAAATTACTCCAGTAGAGTCCAAGAAAAAAAAAATTAAATACAATCATACAGAATAAGCATAATGTGCACATGCATTATTTGAAAAAAAATCAAGAGTAGTGTGCAGTGTAATTTAGTGATGATCATTATTACATAAACTTACTGTAAGTAGGCAGCTGCACCACCAGCTGGTCATAGCGGGACTGGGCTCCGGTCACCTGGTTCTCAATGGTCTTCTTGTCCTCATCAGCAAACATCTGGGAGCCTTGACTGTTCACTCTGAACTCCTCATAGTGGGTCTCCAGGCTCTTGATGATTTTACGATACTCCTCGGGGCGCATCTTGGCCAACTGAACACACACAGAAACATTAAGTTAGACCCAAACAACCAAAAAGAAACCAGAAACAATAAACGCTCTACTGTAAGTGAATGCATTTCAAATAAAATAGAATAAAATAATATTATATCATAGTGCAATGCAGTAAAATGATCCTAGGTAAGTGTGCATTTTGTTTTCACACAAAGTACAGAGTAGAGCAGTGGTTATGCAAAAATGTAAATGGCTCTGGTTTGGAGGAGGTGGTTTCTAGAGATGCTTAAATAGCTGTTTTCCCAGCATCTGGAGGCGGCTGAAGGAGCCTTTGTGTCTGATTAACTCGCCTGTTAGGATTTATGTGTAAGTTCCTGGAGGTGAGCTGGGAATTAAGACTTTTTCACACCTGCAACGCACCCCTGAACCTCTCCAGGAGGTAACTGACAGAAGTACATGTGAGAGCAGGAATGTCTCAGACTGCTGGATTAGACATTAACCAGCCTTTAACCTGCCAGCTTTCCACCGCAGAGTCAATGTTATGTCACCAAACAGCACAGCTGAGTCTCCTGAACATGTCTTACGGTCCCGTGTGAAAGCAGCTTTGGTGCTGGATGTTTTGTTTAAGCAAATACTAATTCATTTCAATTGCATTCACTTCTCAGCTTAAGTATTTTGCATGTGATCAAATAATGTGAAATGCTGTAAAAACACACATCACGATGTGCCGTAAATGTCGCCCGCGTTTGTCTCTTTTCCTAGAACGTGCTTAAACATGCATGGAAAGCTACTGGTTGGTCTGTTGAAAGCAATTAAATGAACACAAACTCATTAATTAACACATTTTGTGTCGCACGGCTTTACAATTCATATTCTCCTTTGATTCCAAAAAGCACATCTCCAAGCCGTAGTTTCTGTTCTTTTCTCTCTCGTACAGCGTTTTGAGCAACTTCCCTTTGAACACGTCAGTAAATATTTTGCTCACAATCAGCAAAGCTCTCTTCATTCCTTACCATGGAGATGGTGAGGGAGTTGACGCGTTGGATATCCAGGAGACAGTACTGCCAGGAGATGAGGCTCTTAACGTTGATGTAAAGCTGGTTCCAGATCGACAGGATCGCTTCGTAGTACTGCTCGTTTCTTTGGACAACGCAGAGGTAAAAATTGAAACCTTTACTCGCAGCAAGAAAGATTTCCTTTTCAGCTAAGAGCGGACCATGAATGTAATATTTACTGAGACCAAGAGTTATATAATCATCATTAAGTGTTCAAATCAAAGCACTTCTGTTTCTCACTTGTTGGCAAGGCTGACGCTGATTGGATTGGGTGGTGGTACAATCAGGCACACAGAGGGCACCAACATATCCAGACCCCCCGGGCCGGTCACCTGCCACTTACTCCGCTGGCTGTTGTCCTTTAGGATGGCCTCATTGCCCTTAAGGATCACCTTCTGTGGATTCCAAAGGTTATTTTCATGAGAAGCACAAAACCAACTCAGCGTAGTAATCCTGCCTACTTAAAAATAATCTAAACGCCACCAGCTCGGACATGCCGAGCACGTTTTATGTGTTGGACGTTTGAAAGCTGACCTGATCCTGCTTGAAGTCACACAGAGCCTTAACAATGATGCCGCTGGTGCCCTTCTCTTCAGGGTTTCTGGGCTTCAGTCTCACAATGTCCTTGGATTTGCTGACCAGGTGTTTAACCTGCCTCTTTTTTTCCAAAATATTTTCCTTCTCCCTCTGAAAGTAAAAAAAACAAAAAGGTTTATTAATCAGTACTGTCACTCTCTGTTAATTAACACTCGCACAGAATGGCCTCACAAAATGATTGGTGTGTTGTGTTAAACATGTGGCCTGGGGCCCAGAACTGGGCCACCAAAAGGTCCAATTCAACCCGCTGCATAAATTCAGAGTTAAAATGACCAAATTTTGGAAATTACTGAAAAATTTAAATAATTCCTGGCGTGGTGTTGCTGGCATTACTATACAGGAGTGAAAGGTATTTCTATACCAAGATGAGATGTTTGAATCATATCGGCGTTGCAAAACTTTACATTTGATGGTTCTGTTTCCACTATTGGCACTAACGTACAGATAACGACAGCACACTCAATAAATGTGGAAAAACTGAGATATTATTGCACCTTTTTCTGTTGAAGCATTTTAAACTGTTCACCTGTTCTATAAACGAACTGCTAAGTGAATGAGAAAAATTTACTATATACAGAAAAGTCTTAATCTTTGAATTCAGATGTTTTCAGTTCCATTGCCACCGGTGTATAAAATCAAACACTTTTAGCCATGCAGTCTGCCTTCACGTCTACAAACGTTTGTAAAAGAATGGGTCGCACTAAAGAGCTCAGTGACTTTGAGCGTGGTACTGTAACAGGATACCACCACTGCAATAAGTCAGTTGGTGAAATTTCAGTTGGTGGTGTTATTGCAAAGTCCATGCAGGAACTCTGCTCGTGGTGGAACACGTGACGTTACAGAGCAGGGTCGCAGAGGCGCATAACTCTCGCCAGCGCACTGCCGACTCAGCAGCTGCAGAGTTCCAGACCTCCTTTGGCATTAACATCAGCACAAAAATTACATGTTGGGAGCTTCATGGCACGGGTTTCCATGGGTGAGCAGTTCTTGCAGGTGAAATGTGTAGGTGGCACTGTACTGTTGCCCATATTATAATATAAATAAATAATATTTACAAATATCTGACAAATTTTTAAGGGGTAAGAGGTGTGTTTCTTCTGTGTTTATGGTGTCAGCTTTTTAAAAGATTGTGAATGTAAGGGAAACATCTAGAGGGTTGTTGTAAGTTACTGTGCAGTGGCTGTACTGTTAGGCTGCATGTCACCCGTGTACTAAAATGAGTGTGAATCCCTGCAGAAATGCCTGAGACGTGACAATTTCAAAAGCTCAGTCTACATAAAATATCATGACAAATAATCATCTGTTGTCTGTGTAATTGGTTTTGACTTGTTATGCTAAAAGCTGCCCAGCTGTTCTGTTATTGCTGCACGAAGCTGTCGTACCTCCAGGTTCATGAGGAGCTCCTTCAGGTTGTCCAGAGGCGTGTTCTTGTCACAGGTGAAATTCTTACGAACCGTCTCATGTTCCTTCTGCAGAGCACTGTATGTGTCATTGGCCTCCTTGAAAAACTAAAAAAACAAAACAGTGCTTCAAAATAACCACTCAGACAGAATTTTCCGAAGCCAAAGTGCAGAGCCAAGAAACCAGTGGATGGTGTGATGGTGGGTCTTTTATATGCACTCTTATGTGCATAATGTTGCACGTGATCATTTCATTCAGGGTTCATATTTCCTAGAGCAGCTTTGAGTTACCTGGCTGTAAGCTAAATTCTCCTTCAGATGAACGTCGATGCATTTTGTAATTTGAAGGAGCCAACTCCACTGAGTCTGCAAGGTGTCCCTGTAAGCCTGTAAAAAAAAAATACACATACACAAAAAATAAACAAAAACTGAGATTAATACTCGCAGGCTTATAAATGCATATAAGCGCATTGTGTTTCAGACCTCGATCTTGTCTGAGGCAGGGTGGTCATTCTTCAGGAGGTTATCCACTTTAGCCCTCAGTTTATTCAGATCCTTTTCTTTTTCCTCCAGGGCACTCATCAGTTTCTGTTATATAAGAAGAGGTTGATAATCACAGGGGACACAGAAAAACATCCGGATGCAGCGCGAGGGAAGCTCTGCAGCTTCGCTCTAAGTGGATGACTGACTGCAGCTGCCAAAAATCTAATCTACCACAGATGACTGCTCCCTTATGAGATGCAGATTAACAACATAAAAGACATTAGCACCATTTAGGCTCATGGGACTGCCAAGAATTTTTATTGCCTAAAATGAAGCTTGTAAAATAGGAAATTAAAAAGTGGATTTCTGCAGCATCCAATGAAACCAGTTCTCTTCCTGTTTCCCGGCGATCCTGTGTTTGACTAACCGAGTAGCTCTCCTGCTTCTTGGGGATGTACTGATCGATGTTCTTGTCTCCCCAGTCAAACATCAGCTCCTCTTCCTCCCTCTCATTCACCCACATGATCTCTCTGGATATTTCCTGAATGATGTCCAGAAGCTCTCGCAGCTGCTGGGTCCGACCAAAGGACATTTTCTAGCAGGGTTAAAGAGAGTTAATTTAATACAAAGCTCTAGCAATTTCTCTAAAAAGTGTACTATACAGTGAAAAGCATTTAGTTTCTCTCACCTGCAGACTGTCCCATTCCTGTTCCAGAGCATTAAGATTCGCTTTGTCTCCGTTCTTCATCTGAAGGAAAAGAATGGAGGAATCAGTCAAACTTTGCTGGATTTTTTTTTTAATTATTTGGAGCTCTGCAGCACTGATTTCGTGGTGAACTTTAAATAAGAGTCAGAAGAGTTTTGGTGCCAATTTCAATGTTTCAAATGAAACCCAAATTAAAATGATGTCTGAATATTTGACAATGTTATTAATCAAAACTTGGGGCTGATACCAATAATAACAGGTAACAATTTAGCCAACAGCTGATCATTTTTTGATTTTGTTTAAGCTGTTATTTATCTCGTTATCCTACTGTCTTTGAACATTTAGCCAAGCAGCAACCACTGTGGCTACTAAATGAAGGCAATAGGGAGGTGACAAAAACTGCAGTTCCTCTAATGGCCACTTGAGACTGGCTTTAAAAGTGAGTCGATTCCCATAGACTCCCATGTTAAAATACATTACAAACTTTACAGTCAGTGGGTGATGTCACAGTAGCTATGTCCATCATTTATATACAGTTAATGCATTTTGCCAGCAAATTGGCAACATAAACATGAGCCACTGAGGACAACTACTGTGATCATTTTGTTCTGATCAACCAGTGTTAGCGCTCACACTAATTTGGGTGTAGGATTGCAGGAAATAGTATATTCTACAGGCTACTGTTTGTGTTCTGGCTGGAACTGGTCAAGCAAACATGTTAACTAGTACACTATAGAGGTGTGTGACCTCATGCATCCCTTGATTATGTTTGGAAACTGATGCAAATCCAAACTTGGGCCTTCTGTTTGCAGCAACAATGAATATGAGCATCGTCTCATCATGACAGCATTGATAGTTTGCCTGCTCACTGAACCCACCAAGTCATCTCTGGCTCGGTCCACCTCAGCGCTCCTCTGGATGGAGCTGTGAAACCTCTGGTGGCTCGTGAGCTGCTGCTCAATGGCTGGAGGATCGTCTCCCCAGGAAGCTGTTTCAATCAGACGCTGAAATGCACACACACACACAAAAATTGTATTTACAACTTAGTCATGCAGCTTGTTTTCAGGTCATTAAACTGGCAGCAAAACCTTCTAAAGAGCTGGAGCAGCTCATTGTTTAGAGAGCACTTCATGTCACCAGCAGGTGGCGACAGAGTCACAAGTTAAGTAATTCCCTCATAAATTCATGAACCACTTATGGTCAAAAAATCAGCAGTCCACTTAGCAAGACATTATTTAGCACTGAGTACAAAACAAAACCTTCTTTTGGCTTTTATTTCTACTTAACATAACCACAAAGAGCTCGTTACCCCTTAATCCTGCATCTGCAGCAACAGCATAGCAGAGGGATTCTTCTCTAAGCTCTCTGCAGATCCTATGCTATCTTAGCCATTCTGGCTCAGCGAGACCTGTCAATAGGTTTGCCGTCACCTTTTATTATTCTTTCATAAAGTGACATGGCACTTACAAAGCTCGTCATTGAGTATTAATGTCACCTTTGTTGTTATAGAAGCAGGCCTTTTCAGTTCAGGTTAATTTCACAAATATATATTACCCCAGTGAAACACACACACACACACACACACACACACAAATTTAACCATTTTAATTGTTTGTGTTGTCTTTAACTTTTTTATTGTTTTTCAATTTCTATAATGGATTAAATGATGTAATAATTACTGCCTGTGCAGCACTTTGCTTTTGTTGTCTTTAAATGTGCTATAAACTGAAACGAGCTGATTATTTGTGTCATGTCTGCAGATTTTACACAACATACATATGAGACTTATTCATGCCAAATGACAATGCCACAAAATAAATCAAGCAAAACTATTTTTTTAAATAAAAAATCTTAAGTTCAGTAAAAACATCAACTAACCTGAAAACACACCAAATCACACAAAAACTAAATAATGTAACTGATCAGGCAGCAGCTCCCGTGTTCTGCATCAAACTGGCAGCTTTAAAGGCACCACAGACTGCTGTAATTGTTTTAGGCTTCTATTGTGAAAGGTGGTCAGGCAGTTAATTGGTGAAATTATTGTAAATGCAGCTTACACTTCACCAAATGTTGATTTTTTTTGTAGATTTCTGAGCTTTCAAGCCTATATTTTTGTCTTCACCTCCAAACTGGGGTTGTGCTTGTCCACCATCTACAGTACAGTGCATTAAGAGACACCTAGGCACAGGATTCCTTCAAGAGGTTATGGATCTCAGAAGATTCCTGGGCTGGAAAATCAGCTCCAAGTTCATTTTACTTGTGAAGGCATTTAGATGTGCGTGTTTATACATGCCTTTTGCTGTGCAATCCAGCCCATAGCATCATTGTAGCTCCTTCCAGGTTCCTCCCAACCACTAGAGCTCCCCCTAGTGCTCTTCCGTCTCTGCGAGGTCCCTGTCATGGCCATGTGGACGCCCCTCAGCTGATCTTTATACATCTCCACACTACGGATTAGACAGGAGAAAAAAAGACATTATGTGTTATAGATAGAATAGATCTTTATAACAATTCATCCATCTGTCTGGTGTTTGTCCGTGTCAATACACATTCATCTGATCTGCTGCAAACTTGGAAGGTTAATTGCTGAGGGCATGAGTAAGTTTGGATTAAGGAAGTCCAAAGCTTGAGGCTGAGGTGAGGAGAAGCACTCGATTCCAGTTCTTCCCCAACACTGACTGCTGCCTGCTCCACTCTGTGTGTAGGGGTAGGGGCACACAACACACAGAGGCAAGTTTGTTTGGACACCCACTTTCACATCACAAATGTTCCAGACCCTCACCCTAACCTAAACCCGATTCTGACTCAATGCCTAAAACCAAGGCTTAAAGCTCAAACAGGACTCGAAGGGGTGTGACAAGATGAGAGCCAGCCAAAGAGTTCTAACGTGTATGAAATTTCATCACTTTATTTATTGATTCTCTTCAGTTTCCCGTGACAAATGACCTGAAGTCTCTCACTCTTGTAGTGTGGAGAAATGATTCTAGAGCGAGCTGACTGTTCTGCATTTTAAACAGACCACCGCACACACATTCAGCATCCTTCATTTCAAAACAGTAACTTAGTAATTACCTGCATGTGATGCATTTAAGGGACCACTACATTTCAGCCTCAAACACACAGGTTACATTCTCCTCAGATGGGCACTACACTAGCAGAGAGAAGTCTGGCCTTCCTTACCTTCTCACAACATTCTCATTGGGCTGTCCCATTTGTCTCAGGTCTGACGCGCAGTTTCTCAGCTGGTTAATGGACTCTTTGGCCAAGGCCATGTAGTGCTCGGCTTCACTTGGGTTAGCGCCCTGCAACACACAGACACACAACCCTGAGAGAGGTGTACAAATCTAAATGGGCCAATTTTGAGTATAGATGTCTTTTGTCCCGACTCGCTTCAGCAGTTCCTGCACTTTCACTTTAATTGTTTCCATTTAGAAGTGCCAAAAATGCCAAAAAGCCCAGAGAGAACCCTCTTTACAAGCCGTGAAAGAGGACGATTTATGACTTTGTAAAGAATAAAGGGCTCGTGATTGTCAGCGTTTCATAAATTTTATTCAAGACACAGATGTGAGGAGGAGAGAAAGCTGGCGATACAGTCAACAGGAAAATAAATCACACACCCACAAATTTTAAGCCGGGTTTTGCACTTGTGATGAACTTCACAGTAACATAAATAATTCACAATAAGTTGCTCAACAATAAACTAAAGAAGGGCGTAAAATGAAAGTGGATCGACAGTTTCAACATTCCTCAAGGGCGAGTTGTAAGATCAGATCCACCGCGAGGGGGGTAAATAAAAATTAAACATTATCTGCCTGGTTTCCATTGCAGGTTCTGGCACATACACCAAAATCCTACTCACGCACTTACTCCAGTTACAACCAGACAACATTTCCGTCATTCTTTCTGCTTCGTTTTGCCAACAGAGGACAAGCTGCAACACTGCACTTTTCATTTGAAATAAAAACCTCCTGACAGGGCTACAGTCCCAGCTGATTTTTATCTGCAATTCTTGCAGGGGAAAAGGCCAAAAAGTTTCAAAGGAAAAACATGACTCACAACATGAATGAAGTAATCGGCATTCTTCAGGTACTCGTTGCACTGACTCTGCAGGGTAGCAGCCTTTTGGTTGACAGCAGTAAGTTTGGAGCCACTGTAAGGGGCATTGAAGTAAAATCATCAGCATTAAGATCTTCATCTGCATTAATTATACCATTTATCAATGTTACTGGCCACTATGCTGCAATATGTCACGTCAGGTTTGCGCTGGCTATATATTCAAGCACAACGTGGCAAAGAACTGAAAAACCTTTCAACTGTTATTATAAATATTACATTTTTCTTTTAATAATATTTCAGCCTTTATTTGAAAGGACAACACAGACCGTGGGGAACAGACACAGACTTGAACGTAGGCCTTGAATACACGGATCACCTGCTTAACCACATAGCTGCACCCGTAAAATGCTGCAAATTTATAAGCTATGAAATATTTTTATAATGAAGCTCTCTGTGTTTCCTTGGAACAAAAGCTGGAGCAAATAACAAAAATAAAACATGGAAAAAGAAAAAAATATTGGCATGAACTATCTGTCAAATTTAAATTTCAGAGCTTTAGTCGGACATGTTTTGTAAACTCTGTCCAAACTCATTATGGTTTTGTGATATTTTACACAAAATCGCCGTGAGTTGAAACTCAAATAAGCTTCCAAATTTCTATGATAATACTTCTGGTTTTCACAAACCTATAAGCTAAAATGTTGACTTCATTCTAAAATAGGCATAAAGAACCACTGGTGCATTCCTATTATATATTTAACTGACCAGTATTGATATGCATGTATTATTATATATCACACATATAACCCTAACATCAGTGGCTCATTTAACTAACCACAGCAAATGGAGCAGTTCTTCTATAGCGCTTTTCTACTCCGCATGAGCGCGCTGGATGTAAGTAAGTAGTAAGTAAGTAATTGCAGGGCTACAAAGCCTACTTTGTTTCCATTTTCACTCTAATCAGAGGGGTTACACAAATAACATCACAAACATCACTCCATTATATAAAATTACAAATCAAGGCATAAACACAGTTATTTTGACTCATTCCTACAAGATAATTTCTGTTGATGCTGGAAAAACAGCCTTCATGTCAGAGGCATTGTGATTATGTGTGTCCTTTTCATGAAGCTCCACACTCAGTGACAGTGTTAAACTGACACGCACGTCTATGGAATAAAGAGCGAGTGCTGAGCTGCAGCAGCAGAGGGAAGGCAACAATTTAATGTGGGCTATAAATCACATTTCTCTCCAGGGAGGCTAGCTCCTGTGCAAAGTAGAAGCTGAAGAATAATTGAAAAAGCGTGCCAAAGGAAACATCTATATGTCATCATTACCACGTGTATTACATTGTAACTTTATCAGTGTGCATTATCAGTGTGCATGATCAATTATGTAATTTGAGGTTCCAGCAATGAGGAGACTCTTAACTGCAAACAAATCTGAATTGCACACCAGTGAATGTTTTTCTACTTTGATTAATAAAAAAGTACCTGCAGCTTTACTTCAACTTTACTTTTATTGGGGCTAAAGAGGATAATTAAGTCGTTAAACGTTTAAAAACAAGGTGAAAACAGACGGTTACTTTGCAGAACAAAAGCACGTCCCTGTAATTAAACGCTGCAGACATTGCTGTGCGTTTGATTGGTTTGTTAACCGTGACTATCGGGTCTTTTTCAACTTTGCAGGACCACAATAACACAATAACAGACAAAACAAAACAGGCTGTCATGGTTAATATTTAATAGAAGCAGTTTATGGGCTGACGTGCATCTACTCTGCAGCGCAGTTAACAAAATGGTCACAGGTGCTGAAAGAAAACCAAAAACTGGAAGAAAGTTAAAAGTTCATACCCCATTCCGCTCATCATGCCCCCTCCCATGCCGCTCATCATCCCCCCTCCCATGCCGCTCATCGTGCCGCTCTCTCCCCTCCATGCCGCTCATCATGCCCCCTCCCATGCCGCTCATCATCCCCCCTCCCATGCCGCTCATCGTGCCGCTCATCATCCCCCCTCCCATGCCGCTCATCGCTCATGCCCCCTCCCATGCCGCTCATCATCCCCCTTCCATGCCGCTCATCGTGCCCCCTCCCATGGTTCCTTTCACCGTTCCAGCTCTCATCATTCCGCCTCCCTTTGTGGACTTTGTATAGGTAAAGGTTTTGTATCCGTCGTATCCGTATTGGTCGTATCCATTACCACCTCCATGCATGCCGTCGCTCCGTGCGTAATGGTAAGCCCCTTCGCCAGTCAAGTCGCCTCTCGAGTTGACCCTGCGGCCCATGTTCAGGGCCTGCTGAGACCCGTACATACTCATATTGAAAGAGAACGGCAGCCACAGCGACTCAACAGAAGTGACCGGACGAAACTGCACGGACGGAAACAACCAGACAGGTTGCCTCCCTCGGTCTCTCCCACCTGTGCGCCCCGGTCCCTCCGGTGCAGACTGCAAACAGAGAGCGGGAGAGGCTCGTTTTTGGAGACTTGTGACCACACCTCTCTTTGTGTGCTCGGCCAAAAACTTTTTTTCTCTTTCTGCCACTCCCCTGCAAACTCAGCTGTAAGCAGAAGTGTGTGTGTGTGTGTGTTGTAGTTTAATTGTATCTTTGTGGGGACCAAGTCCATTGTCAGACAGTTTAAGAAGCAGGGACAGTTTTAAAAGAACAGTTTGAGAAAGCAGGTCAGAAAGCATTTGGAAATCAGTTTTGGAGGACGATCAGCATTTGGAAAGTGATGCAAATCTTTAAAAAATTGGGAGACTTTTGAAAAATGATTATGCTTAACTGTACTGTAGTAAAGGACAGGTAAAAGAAATGTAAGCAAAGTGATTCATTAAAAGAGAGCAACGGGAAAAGTATCCCAAATAGGAAGTCTGAGACAGAAATCCATTATGTCCTCACAAGTACAGAGTAGAAGGAGAAAATACTTGTATTGCCAGGACAGCTCAAATATATATAAAAATGTATGTAGAGTTTAGATTCAAAATGATGATGTGCTTAAAATATAAATATAAAGACAGTTGCTTTTTGTTACATTTTTTGATATGTTGATAACATCTATAATATTAAGTAGAAGCTCCTTTAGGAATGGTAGCAATAGTCAAAGAGCCGCAAGGCAAACTGCTCAAGTACAGACAGTATATCCAGTATATCTCGCACTCTTCTTCTCCTCTGGTCTTTTCAAGCCTTTACCTCACGCACCCGTCTCACCTGCTTTCTCTCTGTGTCCTTGACTAAGAGTAAACTCTCTCTTTCTCACAGACACTCTAACATCGCTTGCATAACTGCCTGCAGCCAATGGGTGGGACTAACAGGAAAAACTCATTTGACAGCCGCTCATGAATGATAGTAACACTGAATTTTATTATCACTGTCTGTGGTGCTCAGAATCAGTCTGACCACTTTCTAATAGACTTTCATTTTTTTAATGATCCACTTATCTGGTGTTGTGGGTTATATACGAGTATGTTTTATTTCAAGAAATAGCAATGTTTTCTGTCTTTGAGGATGCATTCACAGTTGCAGGTCACTGAGTCTCATCTATGCGCTCACCAATGCTCCACAAAGCTGCTCACTTTGGTTTTGTGAGTTTTGTTTCTTTCAGGGTGACTCAGCTTAAAACATTTTAAACTCTTTGAATACCTGTGGAGCTTCAACAGAGATAAAAATTGCTCACACTTTTTTTTTGTACTAATGCACAGCTTTTGTCAGTCAGCAAGCAATTTCTTATTGTCATAAACTTCAATATCATAAAGTAATGTGGAGTGTAAAAGTTCACAGAATCTTAGTTCCACCTCCTTTATTTGTTCTACTATGTATTTTTATAAAATAAACACTATAATATTCGTTGTAACTCTGCATGTACCTATTCTTTTATGAGTTTTTTTTTTTTAAATATACATATATATTTACTTTGCTCTAGCTTGAAATATGTCATGTACTGGACAACTTCTTGGAAGATTTGACCAATTTAATTTTCCAGTCTAGGCGCAAAATAAATAAATCATTCTTTTTTTTTTTAATTCCATCCCTCTCAGCTGCACTTTGTCCTTAGTAAAAATCAAAAATATCAGCATGCTAACAAGTTAAAGTCATTCATTCATTTGACCTTATTTGCATTCGCAAGAATGGATTACTTTGGATGTTCCATTATAAATGCACAATTAGAAAATGTGGTTTTGCAGTTTTTGATCGATCATGTCTCACAAACATGCCTTGATGCACAAGTAGCTCCCTCACAGGCAAGTACAGCCTAATGACGCTGACATAAGGCTGTCCACAAGCATAAATACTGCAGATATGGACCTGCACCCTGCAGCCGGAGGAGAGTCTCCCTACACTACCTTATGAACTCTGGAACTATTGCAGAATGTAGCGTATATGTGTTTGGAAATGTGTGGGATTGTGAGTTATGTATAAGCAAACAACAAGGAAAGTGCAAGAGAAACTGAACAGTAGTGGTTGTTTGCCGGTCTGATTTATTACAAACAGTTGTTTTCCATTACCTCAAGTCTAATTGCAGCCTTGGTGCTGATGATAGAGCGCGAAAGAATTTTTGGGAGCCGACAATAAGCTGAGATGGTCTTAAAACTCCCAGAGCTTTTGTGTGCTTGCCTTTCTGTGAGTGATTCATAAATGTAATGAACTGCTCTAACATTTTCTCAGGGATAAAAGAAAAATAAGGCCCACCTTAACATCATGTTATCCCTTTTGGCGAATGACGTTCAAGAACACGCCTTTGCCTGCACAGAAACACACAGATTTGCCAAAACAGCATTCCAGCGCTAGCCTTCTCCTATTTTTAAAATCATACTTTGGACCCTGTCACTTATTCAGTGTCATTTAACTTTATTTGTAAAGGATCAAGTCAAAAGAGCAGTAATCTCGGGCTATTTTACAATATTATTGAGAGAAGCCTGAAGATTTCCTTTGGTGACAGTACTGAGGGGAAAAAATCCATCTGCAGAACCAGGGTCGGGAACACAGTCATCAGCCTCCACTGGTCGGGGTTGAGGGTAAAGCAAAAAGAGACTAGAAGCACCGACTGATAATGCTAAGAACTTTGGGTGTGTATGACCATGTTCAGTTTCTTGAAAAGGGAAGACACTGAATTCTCCACGTTTGTTGTTTGTGGGCGTTCAATCCTCTTTTTTTTTTATCCTTTAGGTGAATCAGTAAAATCATTTTAGGGCATGTTTCTAAGGCGTGGTACTGGCAATTCTCACCCTCTCCTATCTCCTTTCATTCCTGATTTCTGCAGACAGGACAAGGCATGCAAAGTTTCTAAGGTTGCCAAAATATGTAGAAGCACTAATGTTAAAAATGATGGAGAGCTATTCGATGTACCACAAGCATTTAAAAAAAGAATAAAGATGTTTGCTCTATGTTGCTTCTCTTTCAACCTCTCCCACAACCCCAGCATCTCCTTTTCCCATGTAACATATGTGTTTCCAGGGAATGATGAGCATAGACACCAAACTCTGCCTGGATTCTGCTGCTGAATTTCATAATTTTATGTGACTGTGAGTTTTCTGACTGAAATATCTTAAGCTTTAAGATATTTATTTCATGTTTTTAGAAAACAAGCTCTCATAAACCCGATGCCCACCAACAAATGGCAAAGTTAGAGATTTGAAAGTGAGCAAGGTGGAGCACCCGGCAGCAAAGGAGACAGATACTCTGCTTCACTTCCATTCATCATTATGTAAGTGATGAGCAGGTAGCTGCTTTGAGTTTAAAGGCTGGGCACACCGGTGTGTGTTTGTGTGTGTGTGTGTGTGTTGCGCTGTTAGATTCACAATTCAGCCACTGCACCGAATGGCAAACTGTTTGTTTTTTGGGAGCCGGTCTTCTACCAGTCCTGATGGTTCAAACACATGAAAACCTTTTGTGTCCTGAATGACTTAGATAATAGGGTTTATCCAGCTTTAGTAACTATTAATTGAAAGAAATTCTGAGAGGTCCTGAGACCAAAACTCCAGAGGTTGGGTTGCTACTGTGGTTGAAGAGCAGTGGCATGTTCTTGACCAGCATGCATGTTGTTTGCTCAGTTGAGCCTACTCTGAGAGTCCTCATTATGTCACTAATCTTGCAACAATCTGTGGCTTCGTCTCTCTGTGTCACTTTCTGGTGTAGCCAAAGCAGCCAAGTACCAACGTAAGTGTTCCCTTAATTGTTTAAATGGCCAGTTTAAAAGCATTAACAGCACATCTATAGCCTGGTTCACTGTTTTGGGCCCTATGAATAATTTTGCCCTTCATAACTTCTGTGGGTCACTTAGAGTTTAGGGGCATTGCTAAGACTGCTAACTATGCCAACACAGAAGGCCTTAGCGGGCCTTAGCAGGTAGGCCTCTTGATACAGTGCCATTTGAAGCACTTTTAAAAGAATTATCTGATGAATAATACAACCAGCTGTGAGGTACAGCCTGTCCTAAAATTTTATGCTTTAGCATTTTTATCTGCTTGTTACTTAGCACTAACAAGCAGATGTGCGTACTATGTGTTACACCTGTTCAGTTTATGCCAACCATGTTTGGGTACCATGTTAGGATAGGGTGAAACGGAGGCACACGATCCAATGTCGCAACTCCTAAGGGAAAGCAGCCAAAAGAAGATGAAGATTTTAGTTTTATTTCACATGCCAACTACTTGGTGTTAAATGCAATACAGAGCTAATTTCAACTGGCTCTATTGGGTCAGTGCAGGCTAATGTCAGAGTTTTGTGCATGCCGAAAAAGAGGAGAATATTTCAAGTAACACAAATTAATTGAGTAAAGCTTGATTCATCCTCCTTGAGCCGTTGTAACCTTTCAGATTAATATTAATATATTCAACGCCCTGCAACACCCCCGGGCAAGTTGAGGGAAGCTCCCAGGGGAAGACGTACTCCACACCCAGGACCACACCCAGGATTGGGTGTGGTCCTGGCTGGTGTCAAGGGTTATACAAAAATACAACTATGTCTTCTTGCCAGCGCTGCTGTGCTGAGTCAGACAGCAACTCAGCATGTACAGACAGCCCATCCCTTCTGACTGACACCCTGTAAGGGGAGACTTAATTATTATGTTTCGTTTTTTTAATGCTGTCTGAGGGGCTGTCTCATCTTGTCTTCAGTTTTTCTTGACCTCGTCAGAGTGTGTGAGTGAGTGTACATCCATGTGTGTGCCAAGGGAAAGTTTTCAGTCAATAAGATCAAAGATTAAAGGTGCAGATGAGCAATGCTGATAATTGTTGGTATTCAGGGTGCGTCTGCCATTGTTCTCACCACTCAGAATTATTACTGGAAATCACAAATATGAAAAAACTGTTTTTATGACTGGATTTCATTGCTTAGTTGGGACCTGCATTGTATTAAAACACAAGTATTAATGTTTAAATACTGATGATTAAGATATGTTGTCAAATTTGCAAATGTTTTGCAAATTTGGTGACAAATTTAGCCTGATTTGAACTTTTTTTGATCTGCATTTCATAAATCAGTGCTTTCTGTGATCATTTAAAGTGCAGATTCAAAGATATGAAGTTTGATTATGTTTACAATAATTGACATCAAATACTGCTGCAGTTCACACACCTAATGGCAAGTATCTGTCATGCTGCATTGTTGTTATATGACTTCACAGAATGAACAACGGCTAAAGTGCAGACGTGATTATACACTCAGTCACAGGTGTGGCCCTGCAGCTGCTTCGCTGCTTTGCACCCTGCAGGTTAATGGCATGTCACAGCCGGTACCTGTGCAAGTAGGTGGTGCAAAGAGGACTAATACAAAAGTGAAAGTAATTATGTGCATTAAAAAAAATACAGTATTTAAAAATAAAATTAAAAGAGACTATCAAATGTTGACCAAAACAAAATTATCCTGATGAATACAATTGAATGATTTGTATGGTCAAACATGCTGGGGGAAGAAACTAAAATGAAGAAGGCACCCATTAAATTCTAAAATTAAAATGAATAGTTTGACATTTTTAGTCATTTATTCAACAGACGTGTGAAAAAGAGAGATTTTGCAGAAACAGTAAGTGTGTGCCACGATGCAATAACCTGTAGAAACACCTTTCGCAGCAATAACTTGAAGTGGCATGAAATAAGTTTTTTCAGTCTCTCACGTCACTGTGGACGAACTTTGGTTACAAAGTTACTTTAGTTCATTGGGTTATACACAGCTGTCTTGAGGTCCTGCCTCGGCAACAGTTAGGTTTGGACTGTAACTGGACCATTGTGACACCATCAGTTCTTTTCTTTTTCAGTCACTCGGTTGTAGATCTGCTGCTGTGCTTTAGCTGTCGGACAGATGACCTCACGTGTGTCTCTAGGATACTTTGTTATACAGAGGAATTCATGTTGACTGCGAGGTGCCCAGATGCTGTGGCTGCAAAACAAGCCCAAATGATCATAGAGGTGGTCTCTACCTGATGAGCAGTTATTTGAGTTCATTTGATTAGCAGCTACTTAACCTCTTAATTCCTAAGGAAGCAGTGAGGGTGTAGTGAATTTTTCACAGGACTTTAAAAGAGAGTGGAGATACAGTACTTTAACCTGATGGGTTTTTTTTTTTTGGCCTGGTGGCACTGTGTGAGGTATGTGCTGTTTGATACTTGTGGGGAAACATTGCTGCATGTCAGTTTACCTCATTCTTACTCGAACGTTCCAAAAACACAGAAATACTTCTATAAATAGATTTGTTGGAGCCAACTTAAAAAAATTATTTTGCTTTTGCAACAGAAAACTATTGACAGATGGGTTTGAGACCCAAGCACACTTGTTTTGCAGATCTGAGAAAAAGCTTCATTTTGGGAACATTTTCACACGAAGACTGGAAAATTTGTAAATGCCCAGTCTAGTTCATGCCAAATAAAAAAATAAGACAAAGCAAGCCTTGTAGCTACAAATACAAACAGTAGAGAGACTCTACTGAGCGACTGAATTTAAATTTCCTTAGTGCATGACTCATTTATACTTTTATTCATCGCTCATGTCATTTGGATTCACTTTGTATACAGATTCTATTTGCACACACTTTGAATTTGAACTCTGCTGTGGAGTTATGGGTGGAGTTGACTATGTGGCAACCATAAACCAAAAGGCACACTAAAAATGCACACACACACGCACAAATTCACACTCAGAGGGAAGATCCTTGAGGCTTTGACAACCATACATTTTTAATGAAGGGCACTGAATCGATGTTGAAAAGAGAGCTGGGAGTAAGAAAGTCAAAGAAAGTGCTTATTCTCATGTTTGCACCTATGCAGGTGTGTGTGTGTGTGTGTGTGTGTGTGTATGTGTGTGTGTGTGTGTGTGTGTTAGAGATTGGAATGTAGAACCTACAAGGAAGGAGAAGATAAAGACACCACCTGAGGACATTTGCTTCAACCTGTTGGTCAGGTTGATGTGTAAGCAGAGAAATTATGCACAGTCAAACTTAAGCTAGTGTAAACCCACAGGGATGCTTTAATGAACAATATTATGGATGTCCACTGTATATTGTGCTATCTGGTTAAAGGTAGTATAGGGCAGGAGAGCAGTCTGCTGTAGCTCAGTGATCCTGTGACAGTGGTGTACCTGTACAGCAGGGTGACATGGATATGCCTCCTGGGGGTATGGAGACAGAGCTGGGGAAGAGGGATGAATGAGATGGAGGGGCCAATGGTGAGCTGCCACCTGAAATCTGAGCCAATCTGGGTCACCGGTCACACGGAAACAAATAACGCTGCCACAAATCCTCGAGTACGGAGGAAGTCTTTTATGCCAGCTCTGTCAGTGGAGCAGACATCTGTGTGTGCTGTTACCTTATTCAGAAGGCTTAAAGGGCGACCACAGTGTTCTTGGATCATTTGATAAAGTTAATATACAAAGCATGCTAATGCTGGGTGTCCAAGCACCTGATGCACTGGTCCAGCTTAGATAGATAAGATAGATGGATGGACGGACGGACGGACGGGGCGGACGGACGGTTGAGCCATTAGCTCCAGACTTCACCTCATAAACATGTGGCTGTGATAGACTAGGTCCATTCATTATAATCCCTCGATGAAGAAAATGTTACTTGTGGAGATAAACATTTTATCTCCACTTAGCATCTCACACAAACAGAAAGAGCTAAGAAGAACCAGGCCTCCAGGTGGCACTAAGCATCACACAACTCAGCAATTATATAACACATAACCTACTGAATAACATGTAATGTGTGATGTGAAGGCGTATGAAAAATACTCTCTGAAGCTGCTTGAGTCTCATGGTCAGTGCATGAGCATTACCTGCTCAAATAGCCATGTTACACTTAAAGAGGCAACTCTGACTCAGCTCCTTCACAAAAATCCACACAGTTAACCTCTCGCCCACCTCGGCAACTTGATGTGGGTGGGGGGGGGGGTAGGCTCACAAAGTAATATGTGGTTGATTCACAATCACTTTTTTTGACAGTGCAGTGCACTTCTATTTTGAGCTAACTTAAAGTTTTGCTGGAGTCTGTGACCCAGGCTGGTTCATTTAGTCACTAGCCTTTTCCTGTGTTCTATTTTGAGTGATCACAGTTGAGCTCACTTGCATCTTTCTTACCTGTGTAAGCAGTCGGCCTCCTGGGACGACTGACAGACTGGGACTGACAGTCTGTTAATGTCAGCGTTGACTGTGACTGAGAGCCAGGCCTGCTGTGGCTAACAAGCAGTGACCATCACTACGGGTCCGATTCATAACAAATTTGTACAAAAGATAGCCAGTGACCCCTAGATCACCCCTAGATTAAATTTCTGTCATGACTGGGTCAAGGTCAGAGGTCAGGTTTTTCTGAAACTTGGAAAATTGGTTTCTGGTGACAAATGTGTTGCAGTGTGACTTCGGTCACTCACTCGTGTGGTTTGGATGAGCACTCCTTGAGAAAACTGCAACCCACACTCTGCCTGTTTTGCACAGCCACGTTTTAAACAGGCACCACACTCCAGTGAGTGTGTCATGAAGTCAAAAGAGAAACCTTGTAATTCCTTATGCATGACACATATAGAGGACATATACAAGTTGTAGCTATGGGATAAATAACATAGGTTTCATGCTCTAAGAACAGGGTCAACTCATTAAATCGTGGAGTACAGCTTTGCATAATCAAACCCATTTATTATTTTTGTTATTGTTTTTGAATGTGCTGATGGGGTTGCATTCCGATTAGCCCCAGAGCCCAAACCAGCTCTGGTATGTGCTATAACATGGGTGTGGTTGGAAGGCTGTAATAAATCACACACGCGCACACACATACACACACACACACAAGACAAAACAGTCTCCTGGCTTATTTTTAAGCCTCCTCCTCAGTGTTGAGTCTTAATAAGGTACTCAGGCTCTGAGGAGAAGGAAGGAGGTGAGAAATGAATTGGGGCTGAGCACAAGTTGTCACCTCAGTGCGTCGCAGCCTGAACACCAGCTCCATGTCATTCAGAGTCATTCAGGAGTAAACTGCCCACAGCTCTACTCAATCACACACACTAGTTTCCACACATTATGGCTTTTTTTTTTTCTTACAGTCCTGAGGAAAAATGTGTTACTCACTTGAATCTCAAGGTCACGCACAATTATGTGTGAAATGCAGCCACATCAACACCCACATTTGAATACCCTCGAAGAGCCTCAACCCTCATTTATTTCTCGGCTCAGTGTGCACCTCTGGCAATTCCGGAATGTGGGCTATTTTTTATTTTTCTGTCTCGGATTTTTGCCGATTGTCTAAGCTAGAGCTGATTTAAAGGTAATGTGATCGTCTGACGCCCCCTCGCGTCTGAGGTGCAGCATACCAACCCCATCAAAACCCCCTGCCACCCTCCTCTATTGTCTCCCAAACCAGTAAGTAACGTTGCCTATTTATATGGTGGTTATGAAAAAGATTATATGACGCAAAACTGCGTCCGTGGGATGTTCGGCAGACACATCAGCACAAATCGACCGACTGAAAAAAAAGAACTTGAGCACTCCACTTGATCTTTTCCCCATGAATCATGTGGAATCGGCGGAAAACATAATGATTGAGTAATCCTAACACGCTTTATAGTCAGTGCAGAGGGCAGAGGCTTCACAAAGGAGATCATTGTTGCCTGCAGATGCCCGTCAGTGGTGCAGTTGCTCTCTGAAGGCTCACCAATCGCAGCGCATAGCGCGACCAAAGGAGGGCGGGGTTTGTCTCCCGTCCCCCATTGCTGCTCCGAGCCCCGCTTTGGCACAGTGTCCCATTGACTAGACTGTGACAAACCGAGCAGCGCAATTCAATGCGTCTCTGCACTCAGCAGTCTCAAAGTGGGCTCGTTATGTATGAGAGAACGCGCATTCTGGACTCGAGGAGGTAAATAATGCGCACCTCCAGAAGGTCACATTTTGGACAGGTATGAGACCTGTGGCGTTCGCGGATGAAGGACCGGCAGTTCTTGAGAGGATCTAAATGTAGCGCAGCATCTGACTTCCATTCAACCACCAGGCCTGGCACATGGATGGATCCGGCTGTACTCATGGAATACAAAGCCAGTGAGCATGCCCGTCCGAGCCCACTGCTCTCCGGGAGCCTTTCCACAGCGTCCTCCTCCTCCTCCTCCTGACACAGCTTCCCCACTCGGGCATCCCCTGGTCACTTCAAGTCCAATCGCCATGAGGATGACCGCTCGGTGATTCGGATTATCTGCGCGCCCGCACGGACCGGAGACCTCTCCCTCTCTTTTTTAGGTTCGCGCTTTTGTTGGCTATACACCGGATTTATCTGTGCTGTGGGCTTCCTTTGTGTCAAAGGGCTTAACGCAGAGTGCGCGGAGGGCAACAGAGCGGGGGCTTTGCTTCGCCCGCTGTTGCGCACAGCTGCTCTCTTTGTGGCCGGGTCGTAATGGCAGCGGGACGGCCGGAGGCGCAGGACCACACGCCCGAGAACGGCTTCACTCCGGTGGAGCGCCCAGCGCCCCGGCTGCTGCCGCACATCGACGGCTCTGTTCTGCCGTCTCTTGGGGGCTTCGGGAAACATCAGAAGCAGCTCGTGGTCTTGACCTGGATACCGGCATTGTTCATCGGCTTTAGCCAGTTTTCGGATTATTTCCTTCTGGCGCAACCCAATGGCACTTGCGTGCAACCCCTGGCTAACGACAGTAACTGGACCGTGGCGTCCCCGCCGGTCACCGTCACCAGTGTCGCGCCCTCGCTCCAACCCGGAGGCAACGACACCAGGGAGGGATACGGCGACGGCGTCGGAATGCTGTGCACTTGTAAGGAGTGGAGGCTGGAGCTGCAGACGGGACTTAGTCAGAATGTGGTTACCAAGGTAACGAGTGAGCACCAAAGACCCACAGTGTTAATTTCTGACAAAAAAAAAAAATCATCACCACTACTGCCAGTCTCAGAGTAGAGCACAAGTACAGACACCGCTGAGGGACAAGTTGCACACTGACCTAAGCATGAGAGCCGGTTTCTTTATTTCTGTCTTTTTTTTTCTACTTTTGAGCAGAGAGAAGGCAGCAGCTGGTGGCTGGAGCTATTTGTGTACCGTGGAGTGTGCTGGTTCTGCCTGATATATAAGTTGAAAGTCAATATTATGACTTTTCTCTCTTTTTTTTTTTACCTATTACATTTTGCTCTATAACAAATGAATTCCTGATCAATGCAGTGCAGCGTAGAGCGCAGGACTAGATTAACAAATGCGGGCGACTGTCCGAGAAACACAGAAACACTAAAGTGATACCACAACCAGCTTATTGTACATTTTCTAATCTACCCCCAGTGTGAAATCATAGAATGTACCAAGATGATATAGGTAATAAAAACTGAGAAAAGGAGCAAGTGTTTGCACATCAAAGCAAAATAAAAAAATATGTGCCAGAAAAAGAAGAATCACAATATTTACAGAAATACTCAATCTGCCATTTCCAATGGGAACTTTATAGATCTATCTACAGAAGACACACTTCTTTCTCTTTAATGACACTGATGAAGAAAAACTGTACATGCAGTCTGTCAATCATGTCTAGCTAATACCCTGAAAAAAAATCAGTTCAGTTTTATTTACATAGATGCTTTCATCTCAGGGTGCTTTATATTTTACAGTATTAGCATGCAAACAATAAAATAATACTCTATCAGGAAGCATTTGTTGACTGTGGGGAGCAATAACTTCCGTTCCCCTTAACAGGAGGAGCCCTCCAGCAGAACCAGGGGGGTGCAGAGAAAAAGAAGAGAGTCTGGAGAGTTCAAATCACACACAAACTACAGGATAGAGCAGGAAAGAAGTTAATGGCGTGCAGCCGTGGTATATAAACAGATGGAGAGTTAAAAGAGGAAAGTGGAGGAGAAGTGCTCAGTGCATCATGGGAGGCCTTCAGCAGCATAATCAGATACAGTAAGATTAGTGTATTCCTACCCAGAACTCTGTTAGGGATATGTGTCATCTGGTTTATGCCGATTTATTGATGATTTCTTAACATTAAAAAAACAAAGTGCTACATCTGCAGACATAATAAGAGCCTAATATTGATGCCACATCTTGTGTCACAATAGCACAAAACCTTGGTTGACTCAGGTCTGTGCTCACAGCGCATTAATAATAAATTAATGATCACATTAGCATACTGCTAAACAGGTAGTGGGACTGGGTAGTATTCCAGCACATTAAACACAGAGGCTTACAGAGACTCTTGTTTGCCCTGGGCTGCCATACTTAATACATACATAATTTATTATTCAAATTATTGAGACAGAATTCAGAAAAGTCATCACGCTGTATCCTTGTGTTACCAAGAGGCCAAAAGTTAATAAACAGCAATGCTGAGTTATCACCCAGCTTCTGCGTTTGTGCATTAATGATACCTGCTTTCTCAGATAACGGTGGTGCTAATAGCCCAGACTTAATAAACTCATAGCGACTGTGTTCTCCGTCCAAAATCATAACGCTTAACCTCTGACTGCCTCTTTCTACTCACTCTTCATGGTGCAGTCCAGCAGGGAGTTGTGTAAATTACTCTTAAACGCCAACACTTGCTTCACACACAGCTGAATGGCTCCACTGGGCTCTCTTGTAGACACTTTCAAGGCTGCGCACAAGTATGGAGCGCACACGGTGCTTCCACATGTGTCCTTGGCTAAACTTCAGATGCTGAGCGCTGCAGCAGTGTGCGCGCTGACCCACTGGCTTAGAGGAAAGAGTGGGAAGCTATTGATTGCTGTTATAACAGACATGCGGCTGCATTCCCACATACGCTGCTTTTGCGTCCTCTCTCTCACACAGAAACGCACACACGTAAATAGAGATGCGAGGTGAACACTTGAATATTTCAAAAGCGTTCGTAGCGTGTTTTCAGATGCATCCGACTTCATGAATTATCAACAGAGTGAGTCAGAGAGTGAAAAGAGTTTGACAGGATTCTGATGAGACAAGCCCACATTTCTCTTTTGGCTTCTGTGCAGCTTTCATATTATAAGTGTCTCAGCTGATGTCTAATTCCCTTTATCTGGTTGTGGGTGGTTTTCTCTGAAAAGCTGACTTATGTTCCTCTCGTTCTCTTTGTCTCTTTTCCAGTGGAACCTGGTGTGTGACTCGGCCTGGAAGGTTCACATTGCCAAGTTCTCTTTGCTCGTGGGCTCCATATTTGGCTACCTTGTGATGGGTGTCATGGCTGACTGGTAGGCTGCCTCCTTCTTTGTCTGTTAAGGATAATTCCAGGTGTCACAGCTGAGATCTGCATTTTTACAAGTTAAGGGAACAGTTTTCTCACTGCTTGGAATAGGGGAACAATGCTACAAAAAAAAGTCCAAACTCTGCCCAAAAAAGCCAACCATATCTGCAAGAAAAACAAAAGGGAAAAAGAAATATTGCTCAAACTGGCCCCCTGTTAATGTCCACCACAGTTTACATAAGGCGCTGCCACTTTAACATATACTAAAGCCTCTGCAGGATTGTTGCTGGCATTTGCTGTGCTCACTATGAGTTTTACTTCCAAATAAAGCAGTTTAGATGATTCCTCACTTGGGTAAAACCATGTTTCCTTCCCTTTTGGACACTCTGGTACACCTCACTGGCCACTTTGTTAGATACACCTGTCTAACTGCTTGTTAACTCAAATATCTAATCAGCCAATCACATGGCAGCAGCTCAGTGCATTTCGGCATGTACATGGACAAGACAACCTTCTGAAGTTCAAACCGAGCATCAGAATGAGGAAGAAAGGTGGTTTTTGGTTGTTGGTACCAGATGGGCTGGTTTGAGCTTTTCAAAAACTGCAGATCTGCTGGGATGCAGCCTGTGGGTTTACAGAAAATGGTGAAGAAAAGAGAAAAACATCCCAAAAAGAGAAAGCTTCCAGCGAGTGGCAGTTCTCTGTGCAAAAATGCCTTGTTGATGTCAGAGAAGAGGGGCCTGACTCCTCGGAGCTGGCAGCAGTAACTCAAATAACCCCTCATTCCAACCAAGGTGTGCAGAAGAGAGTATTATTGATGACCGTGTCCGTCCCTTTATGACCACACTGTACCATCTTCTGATGGCTGCTTACTGCACCATCTCACAAACCTGAAATCATCTCAAACTGGTTTCTCGAACCTGAGTTTATTCAAACGGGCTCCACAGTCACCAGAGTAGAGAACCAGTTATGAAGGCAAAAAGGGTCCAATTTGGTATTAGCGAGTTGTACCTAACAAAGTGGCCAGTGAATGTATAATTGAGATACTGACCAATATATTGGCTGAAAATCAATATGAGCTGATATTAGCCCTGTTGACGGGTATTAGGATTGTTGCATCAGTTCTAAGCTGGCTAAACGTTAAAAAATTGTGACGATGACTTTAAAACAATTCAAAGTGGAGAATTAATATGAAAAAAATGCTTAAAAAGAGAGGGGTAGGAATCGTGATGGTTAAACCTCACACTATCTGCAGAGCTGAATGATAAAATGTCTTTTGTAACTGAGCAAAATGTCCTTTTCACTGAATTAATTCTGCTCACTTTTGCAGCCTGCAGGCCACCTGAGCTGCATCGTGGGAAAAAAGTATCTGCATTGTGTTAGGAATCAGTAGCTATGCAAAGCAATGTAAAGAAAACAATGCAAAGAAATATGCAGGCCACGAGGCCTCAGCTGTGACCTGACCCACTGACCTCCTGACCCCACCCGTAGACCAAGAGGAGTCTGAAGGAAACAATGAATGCAATGATCTCTTTCACCTGACTGCACATTAAAAGCTTCTTTCTGAGTTTGACAGGTTTTTGAAGCACTTCGCTGCATCTTTACCTCCCTGTCTTTCTCTCTGTTTCCAAGGTTTGGTCGACACCCAGTGTTGATTCTTTCGGTGCTTTTCATGCTGGTGTTTGGTCTGAGTGTTGCCTTCTCTGTAAATGTCACCATGTTCAGCACGTTGCGCTTCTTTGAGGGTTTCTGCTTGGCGGGCCTTGCTCTCTCCCTCTACGTGCTCAGTAAGTACAAGCTTTAACCTTCTCAAGTCTGTTTTTCTTTCTTCTCTCCTCCGCCTGCTTCTGTCCTCTTTCTCGGTCCTCTGTTGTGTTCAGCAATAGCAGTAATGCTATTATGAAACCCTGGAGGAATCTGCTGAAGCCATCTCAGCAACAGTTTAATGTGTTGACAGATATCTTGGGTTGAGGTTTAAATACTCAAAAGAAAAAAAAATGGCTGTGATGAAAACATCACAGGGTCAAAGGAAGAATTCGTTAAGAAAAGAGCTGTGATGTGTTCTCCTGTCCTTTATAAAGGGTAACCCAGGGTGTTCAGGTCTACAGGAGCTGGAAAGTAGCACTGAAGCACTTTAGCATTTAGAGAACTCAACCCGCCCTCAGTAAAACTGCCATTTAAGATGTTTTCGGGTCATTTCAGCAACCTTGCTAACTTAAAAAGACACTTCAGCTGCAGCCGCGGCGTTCGTAACGAGGCTTTTTTTTCCTCGTTACTTGAAGGGTTCTGCAGAGGAGTCAAAGGTTTTTAAAACGGACACATTTTCATTTTTGCCAGAGAACGCCTTTGCCCCCCCCCCTTTGCATTCTTCACTGCCCCATCTCATTACCGCCATGCCCCCTCTCTCTTTCTCACCCCTCTGTTGGCCTCCTCTCTCTCAATCCAGTCAAATTAGTCATACATTATGTGTGAAGAGGGGGCCAGACTTGGAGATAAGGCTTTGGGGCAGGTTTTGTCTCTCTCAGCAGGGGTCCTGGATAAATCTCATCTGAACTGCTTTTGAAAACAAACACGCAAAATCCATGCCCCCGAGCTGTCTGCCGAGAGGCTTGTGAGAATCAGATTTAATCTGTGATGCACATGACAAAGTTTGTTTTGTGGCTTTTAAATCTAAGACATTGGGAGTTGTGATGGAGAGATGGAAATGGGGAATATAAAGCAGCACTCATTGGGATTACAAAGGTTAAAATGGACCTGTTGTGTGTCTCCTCATTTGCATTTATATACTGTTCCAGCTCTACGATAATCATATGATTATTATATTGTAAACATGGCCAAAGTCTTAAACAATGAGATCAGTGTATATACTAGTAATCCCTGTAAACCTGCAGCTCTAAAATGCTTGTTTTCAGGTGGTTTGTTGGTGCTCTGGACGCCGCGTGTCAGCGAGACAACACAGCGCCCGCTGTGAGCACAGGAGCCCGTCCTACGTGCAGTTTGGGTCTTGAGTTTTCAAGAATCAGGCAAAAGTGGTCTCAAAGGGAGGAGAACAGAGCTAAAACTGTGGGGCTGCATGACGTATGTGAAGCTACTACAGAGCTAGAGAATTAAAACATGGAAATGAACATAATGAATTCACTTTAATGTTCCTGATTACCGCTGAGAGTTTGGGTCGTTACAAAGAATATGACATATTAGAAAATGTATGGGAGGCCACGGAGTAAGATCACCGCCTCTTTTTTTCCTATCAGAGGTTCTAAGTTCTCACCAATTTGTTGGCCTTGATATGGTCAGATTACAACTGGTTTCAGTGTTAAACTGTTATAATGAGCTAAGTTTGCCTTTATAAACAATGTGAAGCTATTTATATCATGCAGGTTGATAAGACTCCTGTAAAAATAAACAGGTTATTACATCAGTGTCTTTAATGGCATCACATTTAAATGGCAAAATTTTACAAGATAAATAATTCATTTCTTTGAAACTTCCTTATATAGCAGTACATTTAATCCAGCCAATAACTTCAAGCTGTTCTATTTTAGGCATTTTTTTTAACTTTGAGTATCTTATTATGATGATTAGATTCTGATTTATGTTGCAATTTTTGTTCTAAACCAGAACTTCAGGCCTGTGTTTGAGGAGTTTGTGATTAAAATATGGTGCAGCCCTCTACCTGATTACTCTGCTTACTGTAGATATGGTAATGCTGCTGCATGCTTCTTATTAATGTTCCTTTTATTAACCAGGAAATAACATCAGCCTCTGAAATAATCAGATATCCCTGTCAATAATGGAAACTGGAACTCAGACCACCAATTGTGGAGAATTTTTTTTGGTTTGGACTTTGAGCCACTGCAGCACCTCGATTCTTTTACTTTTCCGCCATTCGCTGCAGATTTGATGCTGTGCTTGGGATCATTGTCCTGTTGCATGACCCAATTTCAGCCAAGCTGTAGCTCTTGGACAGATTGCCTCATTCATAGATTCCAGAGTACTTTGCTATACGGTGGAGCTCATGGTTGACTTGATGACTGGAAGTCCTGTAGCAGCAAAACGAGCCCAAATCATCACCCCTCCACCACTGTGCTTGCGGACTGTGAGGTGTTTGTGCTGGTGTGCCGTGTTTGTGGCGCTGGGCATCATGGTCGGACGTCTCCACTTTGGTGTCGTCTGTCTGAAGGACATTGTTCCAGATCTCTTGTGGTTTGTTCATCTGCAGCTTTGCAAACATAAGCCATGTTCTTTTTAGAAAAAAGAGTATTTCTTCTGATCCTTTCAAACAAGCCACACTTGTTCAGTCTTTTTCTACTTGTGCTGTCACGAACTTCAATATTTAACTGAGGCCTGTAGAGTCTGAGACGGAGCTCTCTGGGTTTTTTTTGCCTGGTCTGACCTTGGGGTGAATATGCTGGGATGTCCACTCCTGGGAAGATTGTGGCACTGTGTTAACACACCTGAATGCTCCCGACCAGCAAACTGCTTTTATAGAGGTGCTCGCACAGTTAATCGAGTTCATTTGATCAGCAGCACCAGGCTGCTACTTATCCTCATAATTCCTAGGGAAGCAGTGAGGCTGTGCTTAGTTTTTCACAGGACTGCATAGAGACCTGTGAAAACTTTCACATGACTAAGTGCCGGTTTGTAGGCTGTCAAATTTAATTTAAAATGCCATTTTTTAAAAATGTTGTTTCCTACCTATGCTCCCCCAAACTCAGCCGCCTGTTGGATCATCTTTCATTATCATTTTTACACATTTTGTTCTTACATATTTGACTGTTTCTATCGTTGGCTAATGAACGGCTTCACTCCTTTTGCTCCTGTTTTCACAGCCTGCTCGCTAAAGGGAAAAAAGCAGCGTGGGACAGTTTTTCTGTTTCACTTGTGTGTTCTGAGTTGACACTGATCGCATAAGTAACTGTGTATGTATGTGTGTGTTTGTGTGAGACAACAGATTGTCGGCTTACACTTTGAAGTGCAACAAAAAAGGTGTTTGTGTGAGGTGTTTGTTGACTGTGTGAGTTGTGCGTGCATACAGTGGGAGGAACAGGCGGCTCCCTGCCACAAACTGGTGCTCTTTGAAGTGATCTCAGACTATGACAGCACAAAATAGATGCTGTCGTCCCATTAACAGTAAAGACTTCATACTGTATTTACACCTGAGCTGCATAACAATGAAACACAGTTTGCTTTTTTTTGATTATTACAAGCTAAAAACACACACATGCAGGCGGAATGGTGAATATAATATTTCTCATTTAACTGCTGCTTGCGTCACCTTCTGTTGTTTGCCAAGAGAGGTAGAGTGGGACAGAAATAGTGAAGTCCCTCACCTTTGGCAGCGACATGTTGTGTTGTTTTGGCTGTAATCGGTGCATTGGATTTACTGAATGTGAGTGTGAAGTACTGTCCTTTCAGCGTCCACACTTAGTGAACACTCAGTTTTTAGAAAGAAAGTCCACCAACAATTTTTGCACAGTGAGGCGGTGGTTCTCGCCTCACACCCAGTTTGAACCGGCTGATAGCTGGGGCCTTTCTGCGCTGGGTACTCGGTACTCAAAGACATGCATGTTAGGCTAGCTGGTAATTCTAAGATGCCCCTAGCTGTGAATGTGCATAATTGTCTGTCTCTATGATCGATGATAGGCAGGTGGAACTGAATTTACATCATGAGATTGAACTAACCAGTCAAGAACAGCCCAGTATGGCTGCCTCTCCCCATGCTGACTATTATCATCCAGCTGTGCTGCGCCATAACAGGGGGACCGTGTGCATAAAGAGGCCAGATGTTTACCATCATTAGAGATGTAAACACCCTCAAATTAAAGCTGAAAGGCAACATTTTAATCCCAGTGCCATGTTACATTTCAAATCCAATGAGCTGCAGTAGAGAAGCAAAACAATAGCAAATGTCTCACTTTTGCAGAAGTGCTGATAAAAACAGATGCTTTAGAGCAACAGAGGTACCATAATTGCAGTGGCCGCTAGACTGCTGAGTTGAAAATAGCATGCAGCAGGAAGGAGAAATGCAAAAATAAGCACGCGCACGCATACTCTGTATTATAGATGATTTTGGACATGCTGTGGATGCACTGCTCTGTCTGTATTATCATGTCTATCTCCCCACAAAAACACTCTCTCTGCCTGCTTTCACCCTCTGTAAATGCAGCACTGAATTCCTGTTTCTAAATCCAGCAGCTCCTCCAGGCCTTTCCATTTCCCCCTCTATGCTTACCTCAACTGCCCCATTCATCCCATCCTCTTCCTTTACCCTCTCTCCCTCACCCTTTCACCCTATCATTTTATTACTACCAGCACTCAAACAGTCACTCGCTCCTTTTCTGGAGGCTCATTTAAAATCTCTCATCTTTTGGTTATCTCTCTGTAGCACACGGCACATAATAAACTCCCGTGAGCTGCCATAAAGCTCTCCGAATATAAATGTGTTCATGTTAGTGTGTGTAGTGTGCACATTTTTGGCTGTTCCACAATTTCTGCATGGGCTTGTTAGCTTGTAATATGGCACCTAGCTCAGAGGGGTCCCCTGGGAGCTGCAGGCACTGTAGTTTCCTTCTCCTCATGCCATTTGGTTTTCATTATGTCTGTTTCAGGAGAGAATGCCGAGTCTCTTCTTGGAAACATGGCTGACCATTATGCACGCTCTCCTGTATAAAATTTTTTTTTAAAGTATATTTTATTTTATGACAGCACTAATTGATGACAAACTGGCCACCAGACCCCACGTGAAGTGCCATGCAATAGTTTTCATATAGCCATCAATAGCTCAACTGAATATAGACCACTTTTAGCCCAAGTAGTGGATTTTTAAAATTTTTGTCAGATATGAAAAGAAAAAGGTCTCATGTTGCGTTGTCTGGCAGTTTTATTTGTACTTTTTGGGGATTTTTAAAGGATTTTTTTGTGTTTTTTTAACCAGGCATTGAATTTTCGCATTTAGCATTTATGGAAATGTCCTGGCAGAAAATACCAGGACATTTTCCATTTTTAATAGATTTTTAAAAAAATATATATTCTAGCTCAGCTGGTTAGATATGGTGTTAATAATAGCAGGGTCACAATTATACTATTTGTCCATTGGCTTTGATTGGGCCACATCTCGACATCCAGAATACGAAAAATGATTTTCACATTCAACCAAAACCAGACGCGTCACAGATGGCTTTTTTAGACCACATTTCCTTGTGTGTGTATTGTTTTAGTTCAGCTTCCTGCTCTCAAATAGCAAATTTTAGCCACAGCTGGCAGCTTTTTGCTATAAAAGCTTGGCACACTCTCTGCGAACAAACGGCACCATTTAACAGCTAAAGAGCTCCACAGTTCCCTGAGGACTTTCTGGACACAGACACAGTTTCAAAATGTATCTGCCGGATCTGTTTGCTGACAAGCTTTCTTTACCACCTCACTTCCTTTACCTCGTCCTTTTTTTTTCTCATCACTGACTGGCTCTTGTGTTCTTCGTCTCTGACGTCTGCTCATTTTCCCAGAGTTTCACCTTTGCGTGGGACGGCAGTTCTGATTAAACAGCCGGTGTATCCCATGATGTTCATTTCCAACTTTCATTCAAAGCGTTCCAAAAATCTATTTTTACACACTGAAGTAAAAATAAGGATTTGAGACTTGCTCGTCAGTGGACTGGGACTTTTCTCTGAGGAGGACTGGATTTGAAACTTTAGACTTGTACTGACAAACCTCAGGCTCGACTTTAATGTTCTGCTTTGCAACACACTGCAGCGGAAAAGTGGATTTTATGCTGCAGGAGTCGTTTGAGAAGTTTATCCAGACACATTTGGTAATTATTTTTCCCCACAAACTGGGTCAACATTTGAATCTATTGACGAAAATACGAATCCCAGCAGACTTGCTGGAGCAACTGTAGCAAGGCGAAGCCACTGCCGAATCCTACTCGGGGACGGATCTTTGCTGCTCAAAAGATTTTCAGTGAACGTGATTTGGATGGGCCCAGAAGAATTACAGCAGCGGAACAGGGCTCGTATCGTTGCCTTTTCCTCTCTGTCTCTGCTCCTTGAATTTCTTGAAGGAAATGGCAAAGGCAAGCACTATGGTCCATGCAGGTTTGTGTAGTTATGAGCTCATGGTGAGGACTTGTGCTGACTCAGATGCAGTGTCCTTGTAAAGCTGTCCTCCATCAAGCCTGAGGCTGCTTGATTAATGTTGATAAATGCTCAGTGTGTGTGTGTGTGTGGGGGGGGGGGTAGTAGCCCCAGGTGATGTCTTCAAAAACCCCAAAAAAAGATGTCGCTCGGCAGATAGAGCGGGGTCACCTTCCAATTGGAAGGATGATGGTTTGATCCTCAGCTCCTCCGATCTCAGGCTGAAGTGTCCTTGGGAGAGAAACTGAACCCCAAATTTCCCCCAAGGCAACCAGTACCAGTCCATTTACTATAAAATCAGCATTTAAAGCAGAGCCACAAATCTTGACACTGGAGAGTAAAAGCTGCTTTCAGCTGCTCCCTTATTCACTAAGGGTTTTAACACAGCTGATGTCCTTCCTGACTCATCACCCCAAAGGGTTGTGTCTCCTCCCAGGATCAAACCAGCGCTCGGTGGGCAAATGTGTGACACGCTACACTAGAGCCTCCGCTTGTAAACGACTTAAGGAAATTCAGTGATCTTTTTTTTTTTTAGTGGATCAGCTAATTATGTCAGCTCCAATCTCAACACAAGTATTCCTGGTTCCTGGAGGACGAACCCTCATTTATTTTGCTCCTCATTTTCCTGTAGCGTCTGTGGGTTTGAGTGAAAAAAGATGGACGTAGCCACCGCAGTGTCACGGAAAGGCACCAGCAGGATATTCAAGGTTGACAGGAGGGCGAGGCCCAACAGAGAGTTATCAGTTACAGCTGTCTGTGTCAGTACAGCTGTCAATCAAATGGCCATGCTCCAAACTTGAAGTTTTAACAGTTTCAAAATGAAAAAAATCACTAAAAAACTATATTTGTACCAGGCTGAGAAGATGCTTTACAAGCATAGTTAAGTGTTTAAGATGGGAGTCTGTGGGGGATTCGCCTGACTTTGGTGCCAGCCTCAAATGCCCACTCCTAACTCTGCACTTTTTAGCGCTTCATCTTTTTCAGCCCTTGATGTTGCCGCCTGGTTTTAACAGCCAGTGGATGGATTGGCACGAATTTCTGTATACATTCTTTCACAGTCCTCTGATTGCTTTAGCAGAACCTCACTTCCTTCTTCATCCTTCTATAAGTCTTCGTCATAATCACAAACACAGACAGTGGTCCTCGCTCTGAGCTCATGCTGTTTGAAAGCCAGTTGTCTCTCCACGCTGTTCTCAGGCCTGAGGCAAGGTTATCCAGGGAGCAGCAGACATCACAAAGTGTGGACGTGGTGGTTCTGTCGGCCGGTCGTTATCGAGGATTATTTGGACCATTTCTTTTTCTTCTTTTTTTCAGGCTCCTTTTCTTTCATTTTAGTTTTTTTCCTGTGCAACTGTGCACTTTCAGATGTAAAGTATGAGAAGCTGCTTGGTGAAAGGAGGAGGGTTGGGGGGGGGCTTTTACAGAGGGAGCCACTTCAGCTGCACTGATTAGCTAGAGGGAGGGTGTGTGAGTGTGTGTGTGTGTGTGTGTGTGCACAGGAGGGAGGGTGGCAGTGAGATAATCAGCACAGGGAGAGCCATTCTCCCACTCAGCTGGAACAAAAGGTCCTTGCCAGCATGCCTGTTTGTGTGTGTGTGTGTGTGTGTGTGTATTGATATCCCAGTAGAGTCAGCAGGATCAGGCACCTCCCCAGAGAGTTGGGCAGTGCTTTTTTTTATTATTATTATTTGGTGAGGTTGCTTCAGGGATGCACTGCCTTTGCCAAAGTACAGTTGATTTCTCTGTTTTGCATGCTGCCTGATCCACTGCTGTGGACGGAAGTGACTGCAGCTGAAAGTAACTACATGTGCAAGTATGTTGTCTGGCAGCAAAGCAGATTAAGGTTTAATCCTTTAAAAAAGGAATTTTTATATATATCGACACAAGTGCGGGATACAAAATGCAGAGGGCCAGATGATCCATTGCGGCAACCTCTAAAGGGAGCAAATGAAAGAAGGAGGAGAAGCTCGTACTATCAGAACAGATAGTTTGGGATGCTTTTAGCATTTATGGCTGTAAGAAGCGGCCTTTACATGGGTTAAGACGCGTGCTCTGTGGGCCAAAAGCTGAAGTTAGCTAGTGTGCCATTGTACAGTTTACACACCCTGCTGAAACAAAGCTCATTTATGTGAAGTCAGCTACTCGTATTTTTAGCCTCCGTCTCTGTCAGTCGGTTTTGTTTCCTGTGAAGTGCACAGGGCTTAATTAAAGCTTAATAGCAGCCACCCGTGTCTGCCTTATCCAGGGCTGATGGGGTTTCTGGGATAAACAATGCTAACTTGCGGGCGGATAGAAAACGTCAAGTTGGGTGATTTCCTCAGTCGGTCACCTTCAATGACCTCGTCCACATTAGACCCAGTCGGTCGATCCGCTCTTGAGTAGATTATTGATTTGTGCAGTGTTAGATTGTACGGACTGACCGAGATCTGGGAACAACACGCGGTTGCTAAAAACACATGAAAATGAAGCTCAACAGCAGAGCTGTCACAGTCACATCCTGGACCAACTTCAGCTCATGGTTTCACTTCACTTTCTTGCCCCAACAGTGGCAGTAACTTTGTTTTCTTTTTAAACTTTAAAAACGTGGATCTGACCACTACTTTTACATACAATAAAACACTTTGAATACTGCTCCCATCACTGGGTGAGAGACAGACTCACACTGTCTTTTTGGCTAGAAAAAATAGAAGCAGATGGACAGGTCAAGGATTATGGGTCAGTGTAATTTTCTTCATCTGTTTTGGTTCTTGTGTGGGAAGATTTTTGACTCGAGTTTAGGGCAGAAGACAGAGCTAGAGGAATGTTCAGTAATACTTCTAACCTCTAGCTGAATTATTTTCTTTCTTTTATCTGAAAATCTTGATCATCTCTCCATCCCTCCTTCTTCCTTCCTCATTCTGCTTTTCTCTGCGTTTCCTCCTCCCTCTCGTCAGTCTTTATTGTCATTCCTCCGGTGATTTCACCGATGAATAGAGAGACTTTCTCTTATGCTTCTAAGGGAGAAGTAATTTGTATTCTGTCCCTGCTCTTCCTACTTTCTTTTCTCTCCCCCTCCACTCTTTCCCCTCCCGACTTTCTCTCTCTTCCTCACAATAACAAGTGACAGTACAGGTTAGTGAGTATCCCGCTCTTCCACCCTCCTCATCCACCCACAGTGGTCACCTTTAAAAAGACCTTGCCATATGGACCAGGCCATCTGGACTGTACCATGTTACGGGCAGTAAGGGAGAGGATGGGAGCCCGGTCAGGGAGAATTAAAGGACGGTAACAGCGAAAAGCTCACAGAACAGCTGAACCAAGTCATAAGCTTTGACATGCAGTCCAGCTTCATGAACAGGCCTGTTGTTAAACTAGTGTGTTCTCAGGGGAAGCATCGGTAATAAGTCTTCAATAATTCAGTGAGGAAATTCGATACCCACCTCACCATTAAACAAACACAAGCTCTTTCAGGCCATTAAGGCTGCTGAAGTTTATAATGGTAATCACATCCAAACACATAGCGCTTATGCATAATTTACTCGTCTCTCGCGGTGCACCGGCACCACAGGAATCTAATTTCTGTCAAATTAAGTCTTTTTCTTGTCGCTCTTGTCTCTGTGTTTCAGGGATCGAGCTTTGTTTGCCAGGCTGGCGTTTCTCCATGACTATGGTGGCCAGTTTTCTTATGGTGGGCGGGCAGCTTTTGATGCCAGGGGTGGCCGCTCTGTGCCGCCATTGGCCAAACCGGGATGACTGGCAGGTCCTGCAGATCGTCATAATCAGCCCTTTCGTTCTGATGCTGCCCTATGTCTGGTGAGTGCCACCCTCTGAGGGAAATCCACAGCACTGAGCCAGGCGATGGCTTGCACAGTGCACACTGCGCCACACAAGCTTGCTGTGCTTTTACAAACAATAGTCTCTTTCTCCTCTTCTTTTCTTCTTTCCTCTCTTGCTTCTTTCTTGCTTTTACAACATGTTCTGCTCATCCTTTGTCTGCCTCTCCTTGCTATCCCTCTCTTTCTCTCTCAACAGGATTTTTCCTGAATCTCTGCGCTGGTTGCTGGCCACCCAGCACTACAGGCGATCCAAAGCCATGATGCTGCGCATCGCCAGGAAGAACCAGGTTGACATGACAACAGAGCCCAGCGGAGTTCTTACAGGTGAGGACGAATTCAAGATGAAAGCTCCCAAACCCATTTGGCCATAAACTCTATCCTCTCTGTTGCTTTCCTTGACTTCTCTTCATTATGCGCTATATTTAAACCTTCTCCAGTGTGTTATGCTGCAGCTGCTCTTCGGTGTGTGATGAAATGAGCATGCAACCGATACAAAGACACTGACATGCATATAAAAACCCAAAGGTGACCATTTGGAGAAGGTTGCACTGCTCAGACCATCAGCACGATATAATGCAATTGTAATAGAATAAATATACATACCCATTTAGGTTTTTACTAATTTTTCACTAGTCACATAGGGCTGAGAGCATGTGCACTGCCAGTTAACAAATAAATGACTTACTTTGTCTAAGCTCAACATTCAGTTCACACTTGCCTCATTCAGTTGAGTACAAACCACCTGGGGTCTCATTTATAAAAGAATGTGTAGGATCCATCCTATACCTGCTCACCAGCTCAGAAGGCTCCCTTTATAGATCAGAGTCCATCTGGAAATGTTCGCACTTGCGTCCTCGAAAAGTCATTTTGCTCCGGTGAACTCGGCCCACGTTATAAGAACTCATGATGACAGCCGGCGTGTTCACTGCAATGTTTTTACTCATAGAAATTAAATCAATACTAACTTCAGATCAGAGAATATAGCTGAAAACAACTGATGCTCAGGTTTGATGTCATCTCAGATTTTTAACCAGTGAGGACGACATTATCGCTTAGCTTTTTTTTAATATAGTGATTAATATTGAGGGAGAACAGGCGGACTGTCCTGACTTTTGGCATCGTCCTGTATTTCAGCTGCTGTGAGCTCCACAACTGACCGTGACAGGGAGCAACATTCACACCAGCCTGCACTCCCGAGGTGGATAATATGAAGGGGAGCTGGAGAAATACTATGGAATTTAATTTGATTGGGTTTATCGCAATACTGTTGTGGCTTGCTGGCATTTCAATGTCTATATTGTGGCTTCAACTTAACACCTTAACACGCGTGTTGCTAATTTTCTGTCTGTGGGAAGTTGCACAGGCCTTTTTCAGACTTCATTTTTCAGACACACCAAGTTCATAAATGAGACCCCTGGCTATTAATTGTCTCTCAACAGATTTAACACACTGGCAATCCTCTCTCTGCCACCAACACTTCTCGTTCCCCTGAGTTGGTGTTTGAGTCATTGTCTCTGCGTCTCCCAGTAGCCAAGCAGACAGATAGATGATGAGAGTGGGCACAGTGATGTCCTATATCTCTCTAAAGGCCCCAAAGCTCCTTAGCGTCTCTGTGCTAGAGATCTCTTATGGCCGGGCTCTCATTACCACCTGAAAGGAAAAGTCTCAAGGTGTGCGTTTCATGTTTCCTACCAGAGCTGGAGCAGGAGCTGCACAAGAAACCCCAGAGGAGCTGCATTGTCAAGATGATGAGCACCAGGAACCTGTGGAAAAACATTGTGGTGCTGTGTGTCAACTCGTAAGTGTGTTGCGTTTGTGGCCCGGCTTGTACAGTTTCTTTGCTAATCACAGCCAGCATCCGTTGTGTTGAGAGCATGAATTATACATGAGCTGGTCCCCAGAGACTGAAGACATACGCAAAGCTCACGTGCCCTGTGGCGGACGCATGTCTTAGGTTGCACCTCGCTGGGCGCACTCTTAATCTGTGGTTTTGTGTTGATGTGCAGTCTGACAGGTTATGGAATTCACCACTGCTTCGCCCGCAGTATGATGGACCCCGAGGCTCAGCCCACGGCTTTGTGCCACGCTGACTATTACACCATGGCAGGCATCGCTGTGGCAACCTGCTTGGCACTTTGCCCTGCAGTGGGGTTGATGGGTCGGCGTGGAGGGCTGCTCACCTTCATGATCGTAACGGCCCTGGCATCACTGCTGCAGCTGGGTTTGCTTAACTGTAAGTAATCACATGAAGAAATGAACAAGGTACACGAGCCGACTGACGATCTTATGCTTCATACTTCAGGCTGATTATCGACGCAGACTTGCATTTCCTTTCTTTGATGACGCTAAAAAAAAGACACCAAAACAATGAATTGACTTTGCAGGCTAAATCTTTCCCTTCTATGCCACACACTGATCTCAGGTCAGTAAATTAAAGAAAACACGCACAAAAGGTGTTGGAAGAGCTTAAGTGCACCTTAATTCTTGTTCCCTCTGGAACTGAACATTTTTCCAAAGGATATTCTCTCTTCGCCTCATTTGGTGTTTTTATGATGGTGGTGAAAAGTGCCGGCTAACACATCAATCCAAATCTCCCATGGATATTTAAGTGGGTTGAAATATGGTGATTACTGATGTCATAGCATATGATCCACTGTTTTCATCCTCATTAAACCACTAACCTTTGGGGGAGAGCATTACCATTATGATAGACTACCATCATAGGATAAAACTGATGACTCAGTACAACTTTGATTTGCTGTAGTCCTTCCCTCTGAGTGGACAAATGCCCCAACCCTATAACAAAGCCGCCCTTTGTCACCTCTCTGTAGCTGCTAAAGTTACTGTAAGTCTGACCCAGAGCTCTGCAGATGATCAGTTAGCTGTTTTACAACCACTCTTTTGAGCGAGAAAGGAAGGTTGGAGATTGGCCTATAATTAACTAAGACAGCTGGGTGGAGTGATGGCTTTTTAAGTAATGGTTTAATTACTGGCACCTTAAAGGCCTGTGGCACGTAGCCAATTAACAAAGATAGATTGATCATATTTAAGAAGACTGAAGCATTAATTAATGGTAGGACTTCTTTGAGCAGTCTTGCAGGAATGGAGTCAAATAGACACGTTGATGGTTTGGAGGAAGTTCGGGAAAATCGAGACACTTTGCAAAAGATTTTGCTGAAATTGTTGAACACTCTGCTTTCCTTTCCTGAGTCATTAAAACAGTTCAGCCGTTATTCTAATAGGAGCTTCCCCCATTCCTCTGGTTTGACCTACATCTGCAGTGTGTAGTCATTATTTCAGGTTTCAGTGGTAAACTGTTCCGAGTTCTCCTGAAGGCTTTTATTCTGCTTGTTTTGAGTCAGCGCTGTGCTGCCCTTCATGCTTACTAATGACACGTTCCCCCTCTCTTCTGTTTTCCAATGCTCACTAATGGAATCCAGTGATTGGGAAGTACAGCCTTCGGCATGACACAGGTACATTTGCAGTTTGGAGATTGATAATTTAAAACAATTAAAATGATACACTGTTCCTCTGGTTTGTGGCTAAATCTACAATATACCACACAACAAATATTGTGAGATATACCCTCTGCATGTTGTTATATTTGTTGTTGTTGATTTTTTATTGTTGGGCCTGATTAGTACGTGTGTTTGCTCTCTCTTCTTGGACAGTTTTACGAGACACTCTTAACAGGAAATTCTCCGTGGCCTTCTCCATAATTGGGATGTTCTCTTCTCATGCTGTCAGCACGCTCAGCATTTTCTTTTGTGCTGAAATCACTCCTACTGTCATCAGGTGAGCCTGCGTGGTCATAAACACATTACACATCTTATGGAAGCAGGCTTTCTTAATATTTTTTAGGAAATACTGTTTATTATGAGTGCAAACAGTTTTTAAATTTCATACTGGCTCCCTCTTGTGGTGTATTTATGAATGACAGGTCATGATTGTGCCATAAGTGTCGTGCAAATGTGACTAAAAGGGTTCAGGTTCTCACTAGTGGTTGGAAAGAAAAAGGTGTGCTACAGCCTCCATTGATAATATATTGTTCATTACAATGGTTCCCCTGAAAACTGGAGAAAACATGGAGTGGTGGAACGAGGTTCTTGTGGAAAAACGGGTGCGAGGTTAAGGGGAAGGTTTGAATGCCACATATGCCGGGTTTCCATTAGTACCTACTCAGTGCGGGTCGACACGACTCGCCACGGTCTTGTTTTGTTTCCGTAGCAATTGAGTACCACCTCGATGTGGGTGAAGACGATATAGCAGCGCGGGCAGTAGTCTCTTGACTAAATTTGTATGCGGCTCAAAACACAGCACAGCAATGGATGAGATAGAGGCAAGCTAACGTAGCTAATGCCAGTTTAATATTGTCATCATGCATAAGTCCCCCACGCAATGTTTTAATGGATGAAGGTTATAATTGTTAAGTATTAACCATATACCGCCGAACATGTCATAATTGACTTAAAAGTGCTACAATAACCCTATGTTAGTTGTGAAGTGCAGTTTTTCAGCTTTCAGAAACTGTTTAATTTTTGCCAATGGGACAAACGGTCGCATAATTACAGTAATTCAAAGTTCTTATGATCCGCCGTATTAACTAGCTGTTCACAGCTATTAGGGGCAGGTAACGGGTGCTTCAGCGGTTATCGCCCGGCAGTATAGGGGTATAATATGTATGCTGTGTGCACGCTTCAGATGGCTCTCTTGTTGCAAAACAACTGCTGCAAACTGTCAGTCTGGGCATTCTGGGAAAGGAGTCGCTCTCGTGACTCAACTAGTGATGACACTCCCTGGCCAAACAGTGGAATCCTATCCTTCCGCATCATATTTTCGGATCGCCTCGGATCGCTTGGAACCGCGGCTGAGTGAGTACTAAAAAGTGCCTGGTACCAAGTACTAATGGAAACACCTTCAAACCGCACCGAGTTGAGCCACGTTGAGTAGGTACTAATGGAAACGCGGCTATACACTATATCACCAACAGTATTCGCCCACCCGTCCAAATAATTGAATTCAGGTGTTCCAATCACTTCCATGGCTACTTCCAGTTCTGCTGAATGGCTCCACCTTGCAAACAGAAGGTCCAAACAGCAGGTGGATGGGGCTTCTGTGCTCACTAAAGCTGTGCTTATGAAATGAATAGACAGAGCAGAATAAAAATTAAATGGAGTGGGTCGTCTACCAATCAGAAGGTTGGTGGTTCAATCCCTAACTCCTCCAGTTTGTGTGCTGAAGTATCCTTGGAAGGTACTGAACCCAGGTATCTTGGTGCAGTATTAGAAAGCATTTAAGCATAGCTAAAAAGCACAGTGTGAATGTGTGTGTGACATTGCGTGAATGAGACCTGTACTAGAAACTGAGTAGAATGGTGCTATATATTTAGTATGAGCAACAAGGGAACCAAATAGTATATCATATCTCAGACAATAAGGAGAAGTAGAAGTCCACTTTAAGCGATGTGCCAATCCTGTTGTGTGAAGAATACTTAATCAGCTGTGGCCTCTCTTTATGCAGGGGTGGAGGACTGGGTTTGGTCCTGGCTAGCGCTGGCTTTGGCATGCTCACTGCACCTATCATGGAGCTCCACAACCAGAAGGGCTACTTCCTGCATCACGTGATCTTTGCCTGCTGCACCCTTCTGTGCATCATCTGCCTCCTACTGCTGCCTGAGCCACGGGGACAGCCCCTGCCAGAGAGCCTGGCCGACGGAGAAACCTTCACCCGTCAGACCCTGCTCCATCCGGGAGAGCAGCACCTCCTTCTCGCCAAGAATGACAGGGACTACTCCCGTGTTCACGACACACCGTTACATCTCTCAGCCACCGGGGGTGCCACAGTGGCAGCGGCCACCGCTCTGGCAGCGGTACCTGCCTCGTACGCCCTTGCAACTGGTGGGGAGGTGATTGGGAATCGTGCCATAGCCAATGGAGTGTGAGCATCTTTGCAAGTCTTCTAATGTGCTATAATAACTGCTCCAAGCATTAACCTGACCGAATGGTGACTGAACTTGTACTTTAAGGGAACACAACTATTCGGATGAACTCTTTTTACGTTGAGGTTTCAGAGGATGATAGTAAATTTGTATCATTTGTAGTGACCATGATTCCTTCAGGAGTTGCCAAAAATATATTGTACTGAAGTCAGCGTGTGTTAAATAATATGAACGTCTTCAGTGGTGTTAGTGATTTTCTCGAGCCGCCGTCTGCTCTGTCGAGGGTACAGGCAGACGCAAGTGGAGAGACAAAGTACAGCAGAATAACTTTCAATAATGTGTGCTCTGTGAGTTTCCTGTCTGTAGTTTTGACTTGTTGAAACTGGATTTCACTGCATCTTAGAAATCTTTGTAGGTTATTTTGCACTAAATGTCAGAGACACAATCAAGTGTTTGTGATTTGCAGGCCAACACACTGGAGATCCAGGGATTGGCTAAAGCCACTACCAATCTTTTTGCATGAAAAGGGCACAAATGTTTTGTTTTTTTCTGTAGCACCTATTATTACAACCTGTGCCTTATTGCATAATTTCCCAGCATTTATCAAGTCATTCTGAATTGACTGTGTAATTTCCAGCACCTTAAAATACTTAACAACAGGTACAGCAAAATTAGGGGGTAACGATTAGGGGTGCCACAGTGGTGTGGTGGTTAGCACTGTCGCCTCCCTGGAAGATGGTCCTGGATATGAATGTGTGTGTGGAGTTTGCATGTTTTGTCTGGGTACTACGGCTTCCTCCCCGAGTCCAAAGACATGCACGGGGTTAGGTTAACGGGTCACTCTAAATTAGCTGTAGGTGTGGGTGTAGCTCTATCATAGATTGGCAAACTGTCCAGAGTGTACCCTTCCCCTCGCCCTATTATAGCTGGCACAGGCACCAGCCTCGCTGTGACTCTATAATACACCTCATACCCAGTAATTAATACTGTAATTACACAGTATTAAAATACTGTGTAATTACAATGTAAGAAGGGAAAATATTGTTTGGCCTTTCCTCTAAAATACCCCAAATGTACTCATTACATAATACCCAAAGTATAATTTGTATCTCCTTACTGTTAAAATACTCCTACTAAGGTACACATTACTTAAAAATACTTCATTCTACTGCACCGGCATTTTAAGGAACCAACAAGTATTTGGAGGTACTACTGGAAACACGACCTGGTTTGCAAGAAAGCACCAAGGTGTCAAGAACGCTGACTTGAACCAGTAGAAGAAGCAGAGCTCATTATTACCCCCTTTTCCCACTGATGTTCTTTCACCAAGAAATTCCACCCTAAATTCAGAATAATGACATGGTAAATGTTGGGAAATCACACAATAAGTTGGGGGCTATATTGTGAACTGCTACCAGTACTTCTTCATTTGTGGTCTCCTTATTTGAAGTCCAATGTGGCACTTTATCCTCAGCTGTGAGGTCAGTGTGGACACTGATTTTTAAAGGAGCGTTACTGCTGATGGTGCATGATGGTTGTTGGATGAGGAACAGCCGGAGACCTCTGTCGCAGACCGTACGTGTAGCCTACAGAGACTGTGTGCATAATGTTAAAACGAATCTGAGAGCTGAACGGACATGAGGGTGACCTGCCGGTGCACTACTGTATGTCTTATGATGCCCCTCGGCATTTTAATGGCTTTATCGCTCTGTTCTGTTAACAAAACAGAGGAGATACAATGTAACGAAAGAAGAAAAAAACAAACAAAAACAAAACAGTATTTATTTTGTCATGCTGCCAAGGGCAAGTTTGTTTCTTGAAATACCTCCTTTAATTAGCAAATATTTCCAGTCTCACTCCTCGTTCTCTTTACTGTGCTAATATTGTAATCCTGCTCCTAGGGTGTGTAACTTTAGACAGAAAGCACAATATTTTACAGTTTTTTGAGATGTGTGAAGATTAGAATAGAGCAGCGTAGTCTGCATAGGCCTGGCCTAGTTGTGATTAGTGTACATTTATACACTTTATTATATAGCTATCCCTTAGGACTGCATAAAAATGTAAGGTATGTATACATGTGCCATTCATTCATAAAATATGGGCCATAACCTTACTTTTATAGACTGTGAAGCACACTGAATAGATAAACCATCCCCATAAAGCATTTTTGTGCAAATATACCAGAACCCAAGCATCTTCCATTTTTAAAATCATGTTTAGTACACAGCACATATTTTAGACGTCCCGTATGGTTTAGTAGTTTGTATGTTTTCAACAGTAAAAAAAAAAAAAAAGAAGACCACTCTGAGAAAAGTGGGGAAAAAAACAAACTCAACCACTAATGTTTTCTAAGTGTTATTTTTTTAATATGATGCATTTGTACAAAAAAGCCCCAGGCCTACAGTACATGTTTTGATAATAAACTACTTAATTTATTATGTCAATAAAAGAACACTTGATGTGGCCGTTTGTCCTGCAGTATGATTCCCGTATTACAGCACTGCTGCTCTCCTTCCTACACAGGGTCACACGTGTTCAAAAATGCTCCGGGTGCTGCTCCAGCTCCTTTTTGATCCTGTTCTCCACCAACAGGCTGAGGCTGGAATCTGTCATTGGAAGACTGTAACTGACAAATACTTGTTTTTTGGTCTTCTTTGCTGAAAAATGGAGAGAAGCACGCAGTTAATTAACTTTTAGTTTAGAATACATACAAAATGATTTGGTCAAATTAAACAAAGGTCATCAGTGGCTCGATCCTAATGTCTATACAGACCAACACACTTTGAGGCACATGCCTGCAAAGTCCACGAGGGCTTCAGCAGCAATTATACTGTGGCAGACATGAACACACCGAGGCCAAGAATTCATTCCTGTTATAGTTTCACCTGAAGTGCACACGTGCAGCTGGTGCACTGTAATGTAAAGTGTTTGTGGATGAGTCTTGTGTTCACTGTCCGATGATGAAATTAATGTCACTCGGACCCACGTGGATCCTTGCAGGCTCATGGATGCAGAGACTATAACACCTATCAGGGCTGTCCCACTGTCAAATTGTCAAGTGCATGAGGGCTCCTTGGAAGACAGCTTGAGCTCTTTATGCACATATTTTACAGTTTGGCTTTCCTGCAAACTTCACCTAAAAGGTTATCCACATCTGCAGCGACAGGATGACCAGAGACCATAGAAAATCAATGAAAAGCAACTTCCAAAGAGAGAGAAGGATACTGCTGATACATGGCACAGGGTTACAAGGAGCCTCGAATGTCTGTTGGCGACTAGAGCCTGACCTGATATATCAGCAGGGCCAATAAAGTGGGAGAAAGAGACAGAAGAAACACCCTTTAACCATATCATGAGTGCTGACGGTGCATAGTTTGTCCACTGAAGGGCACTCTGCAACTTTCCTGTTGGCAACATGTGCTCGGACCGCCACAAACACAACAGCTGAACCACGAAGCCGACACAGCTAAAATGAGGAATCCACAACTTCTTGTCACAATAAAATAAGATTGTTTTTAAATGACACTGACATCTTAATAAGGACTCAAATAATCAGTTTATGTTTTTTGCATCTGCTTTTTAAACCACCAAATATAAATATCAGTACTGGTTTTAAAAATTCTGTATCAGCTGAGCTCTACTAGTGACTGACCATCAGCGACAAAGCTCTGCATGACGAGCAACTCACTTCCTGTGTGGAAACTGTGAGGCGATTCCCCACAGCAGTGGTTCCATAGTGTAGTGGTTTACACATTCATTTAACAAATGAAAGATCCCTGGTTCGATCCCAGGTGGAAACACAAATCCCTTCAGGGTTGGGTCAGGAAGGGCATCTGGTGTAAGGGTCAAAAAACATGTGCAGTTATATGCTGTGGCGACCCCGTGTGAATAAGGGAGCAACTCAAAGTAGGGCTTTTTTTTTTTTAATTACTAAATAGCACTGTGTGGTTAAACAGTGGGTTTGCTGGAGATGCCAAAAGCACAGTAGATGTGCATGGAAGCAGAGAGATCACCCAGTCAGTTGTCAAGGTAACCTTATGTGATAAAGACACCACGGATGAGGACTTGTTCCTGTTACAGACTATCGACAAGTCTACCCAATCATGAAAAACACTGGCAGCAGCGCAGATGTCCACACAGAGCCTCTGATAACATTTAAATCACATTGCACATTCACAGAAATAGTAGAAATAGTAGTGACCTGCTAGTCACCAATCAGCGGTCCTTTGTTTACACTGCTAGTTGCTTTAATCACTCACCTCAAAGTTGAATTAAGTGTAGCTTGGCTCCTTCTCACTTTGCGTTGCTAAAGGTTATTTCACCTGCTGCAAGCTGCTGAGGTGAATTGACATTTCACAGCCGCTGACTGCTCAGTGTCTTTCTGAGTGAACGTCCCTTTGCAAGGGTCATTGGGACCGGGCCGGTCAGGTTTACAAAACCAAGATAAATGGCTGCTCTTTGATGCTGTGTTTTTTTTATTTTTTTAAATTCTCCACAGCATATCAGAGGTCTCAAAAATTTCTCAAAGCCACCTGTAATTAAGTTTGATGTGGTAAAACTATTAACTTGTGGAAATTTGAAACTTACATTGCTTCTGTAATTAATGGCAATATCAGCATCACTTCATTTTCAAACCTATCATTTCACAGATGTACAAGCTATTGCAATAACACACACTCTGAATCCTCCAAAAGCAGACCTGTTATTCTGAAGCATGACTTCACTCAAGTTTCAAGCCTCCCTGCTGACCTTCAGAATTCCTTAAAATGAAAGGGTGCCAGTGGCTGTTGCAATAAAAAGCATGCAAAAGCGCTGACAGGAAAGTGACTGCGTGCTCAAAATTGCATTGATAATACAGTCCTAAAATAAAATAAAAATCCACAATAGAGGAGGTGGTATGGACACATAATTATGGTAAACTGGTGCTGTACATTACCTAATCTCTGTGCCAAAGAATTGGGAGCTGTGTTGGACGGGTCTCCCATCACTAATGTAGATAACGGCATCGAATCCTGGAGACAAAAGTACACAAGCTGTTAGCGTCCCTTCCAAAATAACATTTAAGTAACTTAATGCCCGTTTACAGGCACAGGTAATTTTTTTCAAAGGTAGGGCAATAGACTTTTCCATAATTTTTAATCTTCTAAAGACTCTAAATTGATACTGCTGACTTGCATGTAATCGATACTCTGCATTTAATGCTTTTAATTATCAAGGTACAAGATTCTAAGTACTGTCAGCCAATAAGCTGTGTTCTGTGATTTTTACATAAATACACATTATAGGTTTTAATGCTTTTCCATATCTTCTCTCTATATATTTAAAGTGTATACTGTAAAATAGTGGATGCATGACCAAAGTTTCAAATAATGAGGTCACTGTGTACACAAATAATCTCTGTGAGCCAAAAGCTCAGGCTACAGACTGCTCAAAAGCTCTGTTTTATGCATTTTTATAACTCTTTGCTCTGGATGATATAACTGAGAATGGGTATCACTAATATGGTCACCTCACACACACACAACCGTGGCTTTAAGCACAGAAGCCCCACCCACTAGTACTTCTTTTTGTGAGGGGCAGCCAATAAGGAAAAATGTGTTCTTGATTTTTTTTTTTTTTTTAACAGGTAGGGGAAAGGGAATTAAAACAGCTTCTTTCAGAGAAGGGACGAACTGCATGGCAGCAAGCACGAACTGAACGAAGAAGAATGACATAAACATA